>SNQJ01S0028933.1:81185-106128 GCA_010110895.2 Picea sitchensis
CTAAACTACTAGCTTTAGGTTCATAACTTAGAGAAATGATTTAATAATACCGAAGCCATAAAACTCTTGTAGGTTATATTAAAAATATGAGTTGATTTCATGAAGGTCCTTTATATTGTCATTCTTACTTATAAAAAGTTAGTAAGACCCTTTTCTAATCTTTCGCAAAATGAATTAGAGGGGATGCAACAAAAATGATATGAAGGCTCTTTATATTGTCATTCTTACTTATAAAAATTTATTGAAGCCCTTTTCTAATCTTCCACAAAATGAATTAGAAGGGATGCAACATGAATAATATGATAAATTCGTCGTAAAAAGAATCTTTATGCAAACTTATAAAAAAAAAAATCTTCTTTCACCCTTTGCATCACACACTACTAGATATTTCAAGAAGATGCTTAGAAGAAAAACAAAATTCTTGAACATAGCTAGATCAGATCAAAGAATAATTTAATGAGGCAAAATTGTTAGGGATGGGTTTTTGGCTTTATCTATAACATTGTGTTTTGGAAAATTGAAGAAATATAAAAGATGTTTAAGTAATTCATAATGTTTACCCAAAAAAAAATTGGTCTTTCAAAATTATTAAAAAGGAATTATCATCAAAACGGTCATTATGCTCATTGAATAATTGTGAACTGCATTCTCAATGGAGGGGTATTCCTTTAGTTAGACCCATTTTATCTCATATATAAGATATACTAAACCCAACTACTAAAACATATATATCCCTGACAAAAAAAACTGTTGTAATTAACTAAAAGAATCCAATATCTTCAGATTTGTTTTTAATAAAAAAGAGAATTTCTTCATTGGTGACGAATGTGAGATGAAAATCTAAATCTTTAACCATTACCAAAATGAAAATCCATTCCATCCTATCATAATATTTCTCTAAATTAATTTTGAAAAATAATGAATTACTACAAATAAAACAAGCCCCATGTTTGTACCTTGGTGGATGCGTGGCCATACGTGTTTTCCCCAATCATAAGCATGGCTAGTCACGTCCTAACTAGAGTTGTCAGAAAATTAGTGATCTGCCTTCATGTCCTCCTTTGTCAGACATTGCATGCCCTCCTAAACTATAATTCTTCAATGACATTTCAAAGAATATCATAAATAAACTCCAAAAATAAAATTAAAAATGTAACAACACCCACACACTAAAATATTAATAGCCAATATTTATTATTATATTATCCTAAACTAGAAATCAAGGTATTCACTTATAACTACACCAAGAAAAATTTGTATAAGTGTATTACGAAATATTTAGAACTTTTCATTACTTTAAAAATAAATCTTTAAAAATAAATAAATAAAGTGATGTTTTTAAACTGTGAGACAAAACAAATCTATGTCAACACGATATCATAATTTTTTTAAGGGTTTAAATGTAAAAAATCATCACAATATTCAAAGAATATCATAAATAAACTAGAAATCAAGGTATTCACTTTGGGACCTCTTGGGCCTTCACTTGCTTTTCGGCAGCAACAATCATCAAGCAACAAGATGACAGAGGTGCTGGAGGACATAGCATTTGTTGGTAATCCAATTTCGCAATTGTTGATGAAGCCTATCCTTATATTACACAGAGACTCTTGACAGACAACTCTCTCAGGCTAAAGAATGTTTTAAGATACACTTTATATCTAGTGTATTTGATGAAGAGAGATTTATTGATGTCATGGATGATTATGGATTCCTTCTAGAAGTCACCAGAGAGAAACAATGATACATAATGTACAAGGGATGGGATGAATTCATTATTTGAGGGAATGGAGGGAATGTCATCCTATCAATAGCATGGAAAAACATGCATTTTATTATGTTGAAGTGACAGATGTTCCTGCATATACCAGGGATAAAGATGAGATTTTGGAGAGTGAATTCTTTGATACCTGTCATGCCCTTCTTAGTATTTGTCAAGGAAATCACTACCAATATGATACTTTGTGACGTGCCAAGCATTCTTCCATGATGGTTCTTTATCACTTACATAATCCCACAACACCTGCTTTTGTAACCACATGCAACACATGCCACCAACAACACCCATATGTTCACATTTAGGGTGGAAATCCCTCACAATCAGTGTTTGATCGATATAATGACACTTACCCTCACAAAATTGGAGATAATGTATTGGCATATGTGAACTTGGTATGTGGCTATTTGAGGAATGTTATTCCAAAATCTATTGTTCATTACTTAAGGTCAAGCATTCATTGCTTGACCATTTCTTCACCGAACTTGGTAAAAGGAGGGAAAATTGTCATTCATAAAACAAATCTCTAGATTCTCAAGAATAAACCAACAGGTGGCAAAGCATGTTGATTCCAAAATTTCTGGCAGCTACAGGATATTTGGGAAATTATCCAGTCACTCTGGGCAATATTCCTCTGGCAATTATCTTCAAGATTTAGAGTGGTCTTGTCAGGATCCGAAGAAATGAAGGCGACATAGGATCATAAATTTAAGGCAACCATATCCAAATTTTAAGGTAAAGAAAACATCAAGCAATTAAGTGGCATTCAATTCCAGATTTCTAGGCAGTTAGTTCTAGATATACTTCATCGAAGGGATTTTAAATGGAAGTTATCCTCGTTGTTTTGAGTGGGGGGGAGGGGGGATTCGAGAGAGCGAAGACCCAAGAGGTTTGAAGTAGAGTTTTTTCAAGATCCAAGAAGGAGTTGCAGGGGATGTGAAGATTTTGTTTTAATTTGAAGACCTGTCACTTTCTTTGTATAAGATTTCAGCTGATAATAAAAATTATGATTAGTTTGTTCTCCTTATTCCAGTATTCATCTTTTCTTTATATTCATATGCTTAGATATGTGTTGCTTATTTAGGAAATATGTATGCAATTTCTGTGTTGAAAGGATTATTGTAGAGGATATGCTCTAACCCTTGCCACAAACTTATCTGAGTTCTAATTCGTGTTTAGAAAGGTTTTCTGAATATCGAGTTATTCTTTCTACTGTCAGATACATTGAAGATCATGATGCTCTTTGATTATCTTACAGTGTTGTTCCTCACACTTCTTCATTACATTTATCGATAAGATTTGTAGCTGATCTGAGTTTTGTTAGCCTGACTTGTTGCACACAGACTGTTAGATTAGGTCATTATATTTAATAGACTCCATGCCCAATGGCCTTACTGCTTTTCTTGATAATTTTACCACTCTAATAGTTTCCTAAAGATGCAACTCAACCAACCCAATCCAATTTGATTTCAAGATGTGCTAGGCTTGTCCCTAAAGCAATCTAGGAACAACTTCCACTGCTAACAAAAATAACAATCATGAGAATAATTGGAGATTGGTATCTCATGGAACATGGAACTTACATAAGGGTGTATGGTGAAATGAAGCCCTCTCATATGCTTCCTTGGTTTGTGCTAGATAAGTTAGTGCTCCAAGAAGTGGCATATCAAACCATAATCCACGGGGTAGGTGGAATACTATATCGAGGTTAGAAAGAAATATGGCCACCATAGTCATTGTATGTAGGCACATACTTCTTTGAAAACACCAAGAAATCTCATGCATAGGTCAACACTCTGCTATCTTACCATTTCAGAGAAGAGTGGTTATGAAGGCACTAGCCCAATAATGTCATAAGAGACCACTTCAACAAGGTAGGACTCCCCTGGGAATACACAACAGATATTTGGGATGAGGAATAAGTGCATCACAATGCATGAACCTATGATGATGTCATCTTATAAAGACGTGGTCAACCCATAGGGAGGATCGCAAATGAAGAAAGAGAGAGATAAGGAGATCGAAAGAAGGCACAACATGAAGTGGTTGAAATATCATCCCCCACATCAGTCTCTGTACACTCAGGATCGACATAAGAAGAGGAAATGCCAACCAATAAGAAAAGAAGGGATAAGAAGAAAGTCAACAACAAGAAGAATGACACTACCAAGAAGAAGTGGACAATCAAAGCAGAGAAGGCCAAAGAAAAAGATGAAGCAACAACCACGACTAAAGTGGAAGAAAAGGATGCAACACAAAGAGAGGTCGAACAAATAACAACAAAAGAAAAAACAGAAGTGGAAGCAAGAGAAGCTACAGAAAAGGAAACCAAAGAGGAAAATGATAAGATAGTTGAAGAAGAGAGGCATAATAAAGATGTTGAGATAAGAAACGATGGCACTAAACCAATGGATATTGATATCCCAGAAGTGTCAACAACAGACACCATCACAAAGGCACCATTCAACAATTTGGGACTAGGGCTTTGAGCTCCACTTTAGCCGAGTGAGGTTCCAAATTTTAGAAGCTTCACTTATGACAACAAGTCTGGGAAGAATGTGCAAGAACAAATAAAGAAAGTGCTAACAATTCAAGGGATGCCAATATTGGTCCTTACACAATTTCCCATAACAAGATATGTTAGGGATAATCCTATAGCTATCGCTACAACTGGCACCATATTCATGGGCGCTAATGAAGAAAATATTAGGAGGTTGTGCCAGCAGAACCAAGAAAAAGAAGAAAGAATCGGGGAATTGGAAGAGAGGCTTCAACAAATGAATGTATATGAAAAGAGTGTCCATAATTTCAAAGCAAGTGCCAAGAAAATAAGAACAGAGATGGAAGAAGAACTCATAGACATGTATGCAAATCTACATCTCTTCCAGCAAGCAACCACCACTATTATAGATTAGTATAATCAAGTACAAGCAAAGCTTACACAATTTAATACTATCTGGGAAATGATGGGTTACATTGACCAATGGATCACAAAGAATCCTGATGCACCAACCGAGATTTATCGCCCCTCTAAAATGGAGAGGAAAACATATATTCACTCATTAGAGATTTGTCAACAGGATAGTTAAAGAGTTGATATATAAACCACCAAATCAATTCCAATATGCTTGAAATTACATAAGGTTTCTCAAGAATTAATCAAAGGATGTCGACTCCCTCAATTGGAAGAACTCAGATAGAACCTAGCCATGGAAGAGTTAGTGAAAAAAAACCAAGACAACACTAATCATCCAGGAATAGTCACCGAAACAACCACCAAAGTGACCACAAACCGGATAGAGCAACATACTGTACATCCTTCCAGAGTCCACACCGTGATCCAAGCATTTATGGCTACTCTGTATAAGGATATGTTGTTCATCGAGGAGAACATAGCCATGCACAATGCAACATTAGAAAAACTTCTATACCAAAGGATCATTTCGTTGTATGATCAACTGGAGGTGTTGACAATTTACCTCAAGGACAAAAATTCTAAATAAGACAAAATAACAATCATAAATTGCTATTACCTATCTTCTATTTTGTCGTTTTCTCAACCAACTTTAATTTTGTCCTCATTATGTACACTTGTCACTAAGTAAAAGGAAACTAAACAGTTTTGTAACAACTTCTTTAAAAGGAATACAAAGAGTCACTTAGGGTTTACAAGTGATTGTATATAAGAAAGAAGACACCCATTTTATAAAGGCTCTTCAAGCACTGTATAGACTCAAGAACTAATTCAAGGACTTATACTCTATTAATGAATATTAAGAAGCACTCAGGGTAAGTTTTTTGTAAGGAAGAAGAATTTGTGTGTGTGGTTGTCTTTGTTGTGAAATATTTCAAGTGAGATGTATGTTGTTCACATGGACTGTAAGAATGCTTGTTTTCCTATAGAATGATCTTATGCACTCTATGTTATTCTACAATTTTGATTATTCTTTCATATATCTTTACGTCCCGAGATTGTTGAGTTGTTAACATATGCATAAATATAATTTATACTATTCTGGTTATATGTATGTATGCACATGTTTTTGACCTTGCACTTTCATTTCAACTACCTATGTGAGGGTTTATGCATAGTTTGGTTTCATTTACAACTCATCCGGTTACTTTAGTATGCTCCTAGATAGGATAGGATATGATAGACTAGTAATATGTTAGTTTGATTTCAATACATAGTCTTCATCTACATCTTTGCATTGCATACCCATTCATCATCCATCTTCATCGGTATACCGAACTGCAATCGGTAAACCCAAAGAATAACAATGGAAGCTGAGCCAAATTCTGGATGGGTCTCCTAAACCAAATGGTGCATAGTCTAGTTGGGACCGTGTACTGGGGAGTAATCCTTACTGTTGTCGGGTGAATTCCCCCCCATCAATATACATCTACTAGGTTTTTTTGTTTTTCCTTTATTTTATTGATTTTTTTCTTTTTCTTTTGGGCATGGTAAATAACTCTTTTCCACATCTAGCACGCTAAGAATGGGTTAAGTTCATATGATTAGGAATTTTTGTGAAGATTTTTGGATGCATTTATTACATTTTATTACTCTGCGCTTTAGATTATTTTCTAGGATTCATGTAAGCATTTGGTGGTTTTCCTTGTTGGGTGTATGTTTTCTTTGAGAATTGAATTTCACAAAAATATAATGAACAATATAAATAGATATAGTGATTCTACGGTTGGTAGGAATTGTACTAATTTTATATTATTTTTCTCATGCAGGTTTCACTTCTGGTTCTAGATTGATTTGAAATTTTAATTTTGGAATATTCAATAAGATGTCAAATGTCAATTGTGGGAATGAAACATCAAGACACAAGGATGTATTATCATACTTTTGAAAGCCTCAATCCAAGAATCCAAATTCTCTTCATGCTTTAAGCTCTTTTGAGCAATCTATTAGTGAGAGAGATGTTAACTATTGTAAGAATGCATCTAATATCCATGTAATGGATGACAAAATAGGTTCATCTAATGATCAAAATGAGATAAATTCATTTTTACCATAAATTGGCAATAAAATGTAGATTTTTTTTCCTTAGAAGGTGATATGATTCATTCACGAAAAAGGAAAAAGGGCTAATGGGACATAGGGATTCCAACTAGAATGGGTCTCAAAAATTTTGTTTATTGTACCAGTATCTCAATAAAGAAAAAGATACTTCACAAGAAGTTAGATACATTATATGTAGTTGGAAACTTGGCAAGGCTGTGAAATTGTAGATGAAGCTAGATATAATAGAAAAGCATGCCGGAAAGGTGTATGATAAGAAAATTGTAAATGACTAGGATAAATTTATTATCAAATGGAAATCTTCTAAGGAATCTCGACATTTCAAATATGAAGATGAATATAAGAAATATGTAATAAGTAAGGGAAAAATCGAGGCAAGTGGAGAAACCATCACATCTCTATTTGGAAAGACGATGGAAACAAATTTGTTATATAAGATGACACAATTAAGCATTGTATTTCACATCTTATCTAGAGGTTATCCTATGAGAGATTATCCATATTACATGAAATATATATATTTTCTTCAAGTGATGAATTTCCAATCTTCTCATTGGTTTGTAATGAGTAGTTGGGAATGAGAAACATATCTAGCTCAAGTAGAAAAGGATGATATGAAAGAGAAGATTTAAAATGCTAGGATTTTGTCATTTTCTTTGGATGAGGTTACAACTATTGATAACACTTCATGGATCTATATGAAAATTTATATGGTTAATGACCAAATTAGATATTCCTATCTACGTCAGATTCATAAAATGAAGGAGAATTCTACAGATGCAAATATTTATGAACTTGTTATTAATAGTTTGAAGGAAATTGTTGGTATGGATCATTTAATGATCACAAAAAAGTTGGTATGTATCAGAGAGAATGTAGCATTAGTAATGCAAGGATAAAGTAATGACCTTTGTGTTAGACTACAACTATCAACTTCATCATGTATGCTTAGTATTCATTATATGGCTCATATGATGAATATTGCATTTAAAATAGTAAGCAAATTTCCATTGGTTTCAAAAGTTGAAGATATTGTATGTGGGGCTTATGCATACTTTTTTCATAGTCCCGAACAATTTGATGAGTTTCAAAAATTTGTTGACAGTGTTACAAATGGAAAAAAAACTACTAAAATATGTTGATACAAGATGGATTTGATTGAATAGACTAGTTAAAAGACTATTTTGTGAGTACCAATCCTTGGTAGAGGTGATGTATGAACATTCCTTAAGTGTAGACAAAACTCAAGATCTTATCTTTTGACTAATTATATAGAGACATTATTAATATTGGTTGGAATTATCCCTATTCTATATGAAATGAATGTCCTACTAAAAATGTCTCAGAGTTGTACAATGTGTATTACAAAATACACAAATGAACAAAAGTTAACATGCCTTGCATTGGATAATTTGTATACAATGCTAGAGTCTTTTACATGTCCACAATTTATCAATTGGACTGGGATATATAGAAAATGTTGATTTAAAAAAACAAAAACAAAAATGAGTAAAAATACTAGTGAAAGACATGTTTGTTGAGTGCCTCATATTCACTGATATTAGTAGGCTATGATTCTTGATTTCCCATGTGCATGTCTTTAATCATTTGGTGGATTGTTTCCTCTTCCTTGGGATCATCAAGGACATAATTCACTAACATTTTTAAGTTTGAAGAAACATATTAGGAACCATTATTAATATTACAAACCATATTCCTTAACATTGTGCATTCAACTTCTAAAACCTGAATTTTCCTTTTTTGTTGCATGAGGGTGTCTATGATCACTATGATTTGAGAAATGCATTGGTGTTCATTTTCACTAACCTTTGTTGTTACCAAGAATATGAATGTCCTGTGTTGTTAATGAAGTCCTCATACCTGCAAAAAACTGTGCATTTCTTGGATTTCTCTGCAATCCATATCCCAAACCCATAGTTACATGAACAAAGAACGCACAAAAACACCCAAAGGGATGGATCCAAAGGATGAACCATACCTTTCTAGATAGAAGACACAAAAGACACCTAAAAGATCAAATTTATAGCTTGAGAAAGAGAATACATGATAGTCTTGAGATAACATAGCACATAAAGGCAAGAGACTTGCTCAGAGTGGTCTTTGACAACTGGCTCGAGGATACCTTCATGAGATCATTCAAAACCCATGATTTAGAATTCAAAGCATCCCCCAATACAAGTTTAATCAAAATCAAAATGATGAGAAACCCAAACCCCCAAATTCCAATGCTAAAAACCAAGTAAAAGAACCCAGAGCTAATAGATATCCATTCGGGAACTAACACAAAGCACCAAACCAAGATAGAAACCACTAGAGTCTATTCCAAAACAACTTTAACAACACCAAAGAACACCGACAGAGCTCTCATTAGAAGGCTTACTTGAATATCCATCAAAACCAGAGTCGACTACCACCAATTCTCCTTGATAGTTGTCTCTTCAACACCTTCCCCCTGAGCCATAATCCCACCTTCCTTCTACATAAGAACTCCCCAAGTTTCAAATCGTTGGCAATGCATTAAAGATAGCATATGTGGGGATGTTGTAAGGGTGATGCACATTGTATCCTGCCTCCATGTAAATATACTACAATGGCTTTGTTGAGTTGATATATGTGGTTTAATGGGCTTGGAATGTGACAAGATGCATAATTTAACATTAATCACAAACCTAGGGGATGGCTTGGAAAATAATTACCCAATTTCTCCTCAAGGTTCCTTCATTCAAACTTGAGGCCTCATTGGTGAGGGTCTTTGGTTGCTTATTTAGGGCCCTCAAAACTTGGAAAAAGGTGATATCCTTGAAATGAATAGCCTCTTTTTTTAATTCTAGCAATGAGGCTAACCACCTTACTATTAGATGGACTTTTCTTATTGTTCATAAGATTGATGATTATGGATGAATCCACAATACCTATCAAAGTCTTCACGTTGGCCACATTTATCAATAAAAGTCCTTGAAGGAGAGAATACGCCTCTATCTGATTGTTTGTGTCTATCCCTATTCCCCATTCATAATTCAATTCTTGTTTCCCACTAGGATCAAGGATGATCCCCCCCACACACTTGCCTCCCCGATTTTTTTTTTTTTTTTAAGTTTGATGAAAAAATGATACTATCTATGGTAGTGTGTGGGTATATGGTTCCCTTTCATTATATTGGTAAGACATGGCGAATCACCAAAGAGTGTGATGTGTCAAGAGACCGATTCAACAATGTTGTGATTTTAGTAAGATTGAAAATTCTTTAGTAGAGAATGTGAAGCATAACTTAAAAGAATATGTTGAGGTGCATACTTTTACATTTAATAGGTGAACATGAATGAAGATACAATTTGTGAATCATGATTAGACAAATATGTTCATTAACATTATGTGGACATTTTGTAAAATTGAAAACGGTGTTATATTTCATTTTAATGTTTTGTGAGAGGTAGCTTATTATCTTTCTCTTATAAATATTATTCATTTTGATTACATCTCATGCTTGAAAATGGGGAGATCCATGCTCTAAAGATGCTAATACAGATGCATTACAATCATCCATTAAAGTTGTTGAGTGTGTTGAGGTAGAGATTGTCGAGCCTATTGATTTAGGTAGTGCTTTAAACAACTAGTTTCTTTGTAGCTATATTTTATTTATTGAGGAGGATGGTTAGGTCCCACATAATTTGTGAAAATTGATTTATACCAAGTGTAGTAGGTTAAATGAGTTTCACACTTTGATCGTGTGCTCAATTGTATATTGCAAACATTTTTTTTCTAAGGAGGTTTGAACTTAATAGCATGCAAGTAGATGTAATGAGTAAATTTAGCAAATTAGCTAGGATTTTGTTTATAAGGTGTTATAGTGCAAGAGTATATGGAAAATCCAAAGTGAATAAAAAATCATGTAGGAAATTTTATTAAGTCAAATGCCAACCAATTTTCTAGGTTTTATGATCTAGGAGAATGTCTCGTGTTTTGAGCCTAAATTCAAAATGGATCTTATGACTTAAAACTGACATGGATGTTGATGTATTATGTGTTTTGAGCCTAAATTGAAAATTGATCATATGTATTTTGTGTTTGAGACAATATTTCCATTCTTCATGAATCATTAATGTTAGAGACTCAATAAGACCATTGCATGTCCAAAATGAGTGACTTCTATTAAGGTAGGCTAATTTGAATTATTGAGCCAATAATTCTTCTTTTTTGTGTTAGCAAATTGTTAAAGAGGCCTGCTTTTGCATATTTCATTTCCTAGTACTCCTATTTTTTATTGGTTACACATGTCATGTCCTATGACTCGATGGTCAATCATCTATGCATGGTCAACAATGTGATATATCATTCTAGATTGAATTTATTATAACCAACAATCTAATTTACAATTTTTAGGTCTAACTTTAAACACACTAGAGGTTTTTATGGTCTCTTTTGTACCCAATAGTTGACATTTATGACTAGTGGGTGCTTTTGTGCCCTTCAATTATAAGGCCTAATCTATACCCAACATTTATTACAAAGTTGTGTGTCTTTTAATTTTTTTATAGCCAACAAAAATATAATGAATAAAAACAACCTATCTTCATTGTAAAGAGGTCCCTTTTGGGTACAAATGGATGATTAGAGAGGAAGTAATGCATGGAATGTGACCTATTGACATTGTTATATTGTTGGAGTTATTAATGGATATAATCATGTGCCCTCTTATTTAGGAACATCCTATGATGCACTTGAAAAGTCCTTTCATAATCAATGAGTCAGTGATGAAACATTCCTAATAGAAGTGGTAAAGGAAAGATTAATCTCTTCCAAACTTGAGAGAAGTGCAGATCGGGATCAACACATATAAGAACTTTGTAGTGAAATATGTTCAAAGTTGAAAGAGGGATATGCAAGCATGTATAATAATAACCCTAACCAACACAATCCCAAATGATTAGAAAGTTGTATAGAGGAGAAACAAATTATGTTTCCTTTTCCAAACATGGAAAACGAGTATATTACATTGTAATGAATATACTTTCTTATTACTATATGTGGTTTTATACTTTATCAAAAGATTCACCAGAAGTTGACAATGTTTTATAATTCAGTGAAATATTTTCCAACACTTTACAAGGTTTTATAATTTAGGGAAAGGTTCGCTAAGATTTTACATTCAGTAAAGGATTTACCAATATCCAATAAGAAGTGCACATCATGATCAACACATATAAGAACTTTGTAGTGAAATATGTTCAAATTTGAAAGAGGGATATGCAAGAGTGTATAATAAGAACCCTAACCAACACAATCCCAAATGCTTAGAAAGTTGTATAGAGGAGAGACAAATTATGTTTCTTTTTCCAAACATGGAAAATGAGTATATTACATTGTAATGAATATACTTTCTTATTATTATTTGTGGTTTTATGCTTTATCTTAAGATTCACCAAAAGTTGACAATGTAAAGATTTGTCAACAAATTATATAGACATATTATATTATTCATAAAATAGCCTTCTAGTTTTCTTAGATATCATTGGATTCAACCATTTATTATACATATACATTTAGGGGGGCTTCTTAAAAAATTATCTCCAGGAAAAATAACCTAAAAAGTTTTAAATAATTATATAACTTGCATGTTGTTCTAGTTATATACCCTACCCACCTCTGGATTTTAACTTACAACTTCCAATGAGGAAACACATGTTCTTAACCATTAGACCCACACACCAATATCTTTATAAAATTTCCAACAATAATTACCACTTTTCCAATGTTTTTGATATCAATTGGATTGGAGAAATCAGATATCTAGACAAAATATCAACCCATGAATTAAAGTCAATTTTCAAGACTACCATTATAACCCTGATTTATATACACAAAGCCCACAATCACACAGAACACACCACACACCACACATACACCACTTCTCTTTCATATTTATATATTTTTCAAGTTTATCAACCCATGAATTAAAGTCAATTTTGAGGACTACCATTATAACCCCGATTTATATACACAAAGCCCACAACCACACATCACACACCACACATACATCACTTCTCTTTCATATTTGTCTATTTTTCAAGTTTATCCTGCAAAACCAAATAATGCCATTGAAAAAAGGCAACCGGTTTCAAATTTCACCCCAATGTCGGTGTTGAAGGTAGTACATATTCAATTCCTTTATTAAATATGCAAAATAAACTAACGAAATCTGTGAGAATGTTCCGACCCCAAAAGCAAAGCCATCGATGCTGAAGTAGAGAGTGAAGGTTGGCACATGGATTTTATATAACAATAACGTGTGTACGTACAACTAATAATAGTGGTAACTTGTACTTTATATATCTCTTTGGCTTGTCTTTTGAGGGATGATAGCTACTACCTTCCATTTGCATTTTCCCTTTTTATTAAAAAAAAAATGGATCACAACTACAACCCTTTCTTTTTTCCAATAGAAAATTCGCTCAAAATTATATTAGTGTATAATTTTTTTTACATCTTCAAGGATCCTTGATCAAAAACTGATCTCTGATGATCTAGCTAGACACTATTCTGTCACAAAGGACTGTCCAAAAAATACCTTATACAAAACCACTGAGCATTGGTAATACTAACACATAAAGAAGTTCATCTCCTCAAAATATCTAAAAACTTTTGGATCCATGTGTCAACATCATGAATAGACTCAATACAAAGGAGGAATTTAAAAAAGTTTTAAATGATTTTGAGGACTTGTCGTTCCTCTTTCCCATGAAAAATATGATAATCTTTCTTTTGGCTCCAAGAGAGCTTGTTTTGATACTCGATCTTCCTCCTTATTGAATTCCCTGAATATATGATGAAAGCATATACCTTGAAATAAAGTACCCACTTTGGTAAATTTAACTACAACCCTTTCTTTTAACATAGACAAAAAGAGGAATGATATCAAATATATTTTCCTTCTCGACCCAGAAATGTACCCACTTTGGTAAATTTAACAATCAATGTAAACTTGCATTTTTGTAATATTATGTTGCTTATGTATACTTTCTAAACAAATTTAGTGTAAAACATGATTGAAATCACCATGGAATTTACCAAAACATGTTGCTTATGTATACTTTCTATGGGAATCAATGATGGAATGAGAAATGGTTATAAGTTTCACCCAATTCCCAAGCCATACTTGTATGGAAGAGAGGAAAAGTAATAGATGTTTCATTGCTAGAGGAAGTTAATGAGATAGATTTATATGGGAACCAAGGATGGAATGAGAAAATTTTATAAGTTTCACCCAAATCCCTAGTCATACTTGTCATGAAGAAAGGAAGAGAGGAAAAATAATAGATGTGGAAACAATAGAATTACGAGTTTCCTTGCAGCAACAATAAAAGAAGATTTCAGAACGAAGCATGAAAAGACTACTGGTGAGGTAAACTTTAACTCCTCCTTGTGCTTGGAAAACCCTTCTTTCTATCCTCTTACAAAGGGTGGCAAAGCATGTTTTGAAGATAGAATATTCATGTTGGTGGATTTGTTGTTCTTAAACCCTCTTAACTAGTGTTGTAGGGAGAAGGAAGGAAACCCTAACAAAGATCTAGATTGGATTGGAGAGTTGGAAGGGATTGAAGGTTTCAAAAATAACACTTTAGGAACCCTAGGTGATAGAGTTGTGGGTAGTGTAGTGAANAACCCTCTTAACTAGTGTTGTAGGGAGAAGGAAGGAAACCCTAACAAAGATCTAGATTGGATTGGAGAGTTGGAAGGGATTGAAGGTTTCAAAAATAACACTTTAGGAACCCTAGGTGATAGAGTTGTGGGTAGTGTAGTGAAGAAGGTTTTCTTTCCTAAGGCGAACCTAGGAAAGAAAGGTTGAAATGTGTTAAACTGAGAAAAAACAAGGTCAATTTAGTTTTAGGTGAGGAAAGAAAGGTCGAAAATGGATTGGCTTGTCTTTATTTTCAATAAGCAGAATATAAAACAAAGATATCAGACTCAATATGGTTGTGGTGTTCTACGCCACTAAAATTGAAGAGATGGACTCCTTTTTTCGACCCCTAAATGAAGAAATCTACAATATACACTGTAAGGGATAAATTGTTGGGTTTGCCTTTAGAATTTTGGTCCTTAGATGTTTTGGGAACCATAGGAAATGGACCAGAGGATGTGGATTGTCAGTTTCTAGAGAAAAGGTATCGGGAGAAAAGGTAGAGAGTTAGAAGGGGAGAAACAAAATATTGAAGGACACTCTATCTATATTCAAACACTATGAGGAAGCAGGCTCAAGGAAGCAAATTTTTGTAGGGGGGAAAGAGGAAATGATGAATATTAGTAGTCTCAAGTCTATGGAGGAGACAAATGCAGACAAGCTAGATCCATATAATTCTAATATAAAGTTGATGGTACTAGATAGTGTTCGAAATATTCAACCAATGTGTAATTATTCTAACTCTCTTTCACGCTCTATGATTTATGAAGTAGAACCCTAAACCCTAACCAAGGACCAATGGTCGAGGTTGGGAGTCTATAAGAATTTGTCTTCCAAGGAAGGTAGAAAAGGGAAGAAATGAAAATGGTGGTTGAGTCAATTGCTACATGTTTTGGGAAGTTCTTGGGGGATACCTTTAGTGGCTAGGTGATTAGATAGGGATCTGGAAAATAAGAAGGAATCGAGGGATATTTTGACTCTAAATATTCCCATCATTGTGAAGGCCACTACAACCTTAGTGATCAATAAGGATCTAAGGAATGATCACAAAGGTCTAGAAGGATCTGGAATGCTCACACAGGTCCGAGGGAATCCATAAAAGATCAAAATTTGACCATCTCAAATGATCAATAAAATGACATCAATGTGTAGAGCTCGTGGTCATCTTTCCAACAATGCAAACGACAAGTCAAATGGAGTTCATATGAAAAAGTTATGAGCGGTCAAAGTTCCATTCAAACCACGTCAAAGGTCAAAGTAAACAGAGGCAAAAGGGTGACGCATGTCTCCACTGCAAGGGTGACATGTGGCACATGTTCATGCATGTGATGTGGTATATCTAGTTGGCAGGTGACTGGTCAGACCGTACATTAAAGTGGACAAATAACATGTTGACACATGGCAAAGGAGAGGCAATGAGATGTTTCCACGTGGAAGCCTCCCATTGGCCTATATTGGTATGGTTTATTAAAATTATGGAGTCGACTGAGGTCGAACCCATGACCTCCATAACCTCCCAAAGCCTTAACAAAACCCTCCATTACCATCATGCCACTACAATGTTACTTAACCACACATATCTCCGAAATGATTTAAGTTGGTATAAAGTTTTAAATGGAGGCTAAAAGGGTTGAGGCCTATGCCATCGACCCTTATCTCTTGGTATATATGTTTTTCCATGTAACCAACACCACATTCCATGAGCCGCATATACTATAACTATGTGTCACCGTAAATATGGTTTAAACTATATACTATATATAGTCTATATAATCATATATCGTATATATATAACCCTATATTCAACCAACAAAACAATGCATATGGAGGATCGATCCCGGAACCTCTGGGTTAATATTCCAACCGTTTAAAAACTACATCACGGGAACCACATAGTACGAGATTCCTAATGAAAACATTAAATGTTGATGTCAAAAGGTGCAGGTGGAGGTTTGGGCCTGTGGACTATTTAATGGCACGGATTCTAACACACACACACACACACACACATCCCTTTGTGAAAGGATCCCAAAGTATGCACAGATCATGAGGTATGGTACAATACAAACTGCATAGAAGTGTGTGTCGAGATTCCATAAGTTTATGTGTTGCATGGAAAAGTATGCCATCAAGTATATTGTCAACACTTAGGCAATTTTATACTCGTTGGATTCATTTTTCCACAAGGATCATGAATTTGAAGTATGTTTTGTGATTGGAGGTCATTTGTAAAAGTATTAGTGCAAATTTTCAATAATGAGCTCTTAGCGCATTGTTTTGCGTTCCGAAGAGGGTGAAATTGAGCCATTTGGTAGACTTTATAGTCAAATTTCTCAAAATTTTGCAAGGATTCTAATGGTGAACTCATTTTCTTGTTTTGAGTAGTGGAATTAAAGAGATTCCATTAAATGGATTTTGCAAGCCCATATTCTAATGTAATTTGGTATTTTGAGATGATGGAGAACAATCATACTATCTAAAGGGACTTTGAAGATGAAGTAATATGTCATCCATATATGTAATTTGAGTTCCTTTATTTTCTGTAGTGCCATCTCAATAATCTACAAATTATTCTTCCAGTTATTCATCAATATTAATGAAGTTTATGGACAAGTACACATATTCACATGTGTTTTTTGAAAATAGTCAAGCGATCATTTATATTTTGAATCTGGTAGGATGTTTATGTATGTTTAAAATTTATTTTTACATCTAAGGATTTGCAGATCAAGTTGGTATCAGAGCGCGATTTTGACGTGTATTTGAAAGTGAATGCTTACGAGGTTCAAATCTAAGCGAGGTGAAGGCACACTTGAAGAATTTAATCCTGAGATTGAACGTGTATTTCGAAGGAAATAAATGGAGCATGAAGAAGTTATTTCTGAGGATGATAAGGAATTTCGAAAAATGTTCCTTGAGATGACAAATATGGTTAAGGAATTTTGGGAAGACCTAGAAAGACGAAGAGCAACTCCTCATCAAAATGAAGTTGGTCAAGTTGAAACAATGGTAAAATATGAAGGAGAAGGCGAAGGTGAAGAACCTCCAGGGTCTCCTTCATCCCCATCATCATCATCATCATCTTCTTCTTCTTCTTCTTCTTCCGATGGAAGTGAACATTCTTCTCATAAGATGAAAAAGAATTCCAAGAAGTCTTCTCGTTTTCATGATTTGCCTTTGTTAAAGCTAGATCTAAAGTTTGATTTTCCTACTTATGATGGAGAGTTGAATTCAGAGAAGTTGGATAATTGGGTCAAACAAATTGAAGTATATTGTAGGGTGAAAAAAATCATACAATACACTTCAAAGATATAGTTGGCTACCCTTCGCCTGAGTGGCATAACTTTGATATGGTGGGAGAGTCATACACAAGTTGATCTTATTCAACATGGCAAAATCATTTCTTCCTAGATTGAATTTATTGTTGCATTAAGAAGGCAATTTTATCCATTAACTTATATGAAAAAATCAATGATTGCTTGGTAACATTTGAGACAAGGAAAAGGGAAAAATGTTCAAGCTTACACACAGGAATTTAAGAGGAAGGCATTATCTTTGTGAATTCCATTACATACTCTTGAGACTCTTCTAAATTATATTGGTGGTATGCATTCATATCTTATCCATACTATATTGATGTTTAATCCTACTAATATTGACAAAGTATCGATAAAAGATACACATCTTGAAGCCATAAAAAAAAAACATGTTGAGGACGTGTCAGAGGAGCTCCATGAATTCGAAGAGTAGTCGAAGGGAAAAGGGAAGAGTAAAAAGAAAACTACAGTGAGGAAGGATGCGGAGAAAAATCCTACTTGTTCTTACCGTGAGAAGAAAGGACATGATGAGAAGCATTGTTGCAAGTTGCATCTAGAATTGAAGCCGAAATGGGCTCAGCCTAGAAAGGGTAGAAAGAAGACCACGACCATGGTGCATGATCTTGGATCAGATTATGAGGATGGAACCAAGGTTAAAACTACGGGAATCAAAGGTAAATATTTCATTGGAAGTTTTAGTTCACGTACTTCTTTTGTAAAGTCTAAAGTAATTCCCGATGAAAGAAAAATAAAATAATTGTTTCATTTATGAGCTATCTCAAAGCACACTAAGATTGATACACTTGTTGATAGTAGATCACAAGTGAATATTATTTCAGATCAAGTTGTTCATAATTTGGGATTGGAAACTAGGCCTCATCTGAGACCATATCCTTTGGCATGGATCTGCAATAATGCTCAGGTACATGAAAGTAAGAAATGTAAGTTACGGTTTGCGATCACATCTAGTTTCATTGATGAGGTAGAGTTAGATGTTGTTCCACTCGACATTTGCAGTATGGTTTTGGGAAGTCCATACGTGTATGACATGAAGGTCATTTTCTACAGGGAACAAAATAAGTATCATATTTTCAAGGATGGGATTACGTTCATTGTGAGAGCTCATCAAATGAAGACGAATTTGATAGTTGTCACTACAGGGCACATGCTAGCTAATGCTAGTATCCAGGATCCAAGTTTACATCCTACGATTGAAAGAAGAACAGGTCCCTTGGTTGATGTCATTCCTGTTAAGAAGGGAAGATATGTTGATGGTTCATTCTCTTTCACATCTGTATATTCAATTTTGTTGTTCAATTTATTACTAATTAGTGGAATATGGTTGGCTACTGCAACAATGAATGGTAGAGTTTGTGAATTTAAGGGAACGGTTAACTTGGTCAATAGTGTTGTTTCAGTCTCCATTATGGTTGTGATGAGTCAGGTGCTCGTTGTCTAAGCAGGAAGGATGGATGATACTGGACAAGTGAGACAAAATCATTGTCACTTCATTTCTGAATAATCCATATTTTTGGAGGTTCAAAATTTCTTTAGTGGGGAGGTGTGATCTAAGAGGATCCAAGGAACACTCACAGAGGTACAAAAGGATCTAGAACGCTCGCAGAGGTCCCAAGGGATTCATAAAATTTCAAAATTTGACCATCTCAAACAATCAAGAAAACAACAACAATGCATAGAGCTCATTATTAGCTTTCCAATGGCGCAAACAACGACACAAATGACAAGTAAAATGGAGTTCGTATGAAAAAGTTATGAGCCATCAAAGTTCAAGTCAAACTAGGCCAAAATAAAAAGTCAACAGAGGAAAAAGGGTGACACGTGTCACCACTGCAAGGGTGACACGTGGCACATGAACTTAAAAGTGACGTGGCATATCCAGTTTCCAAGTGACTCGTTAGATCATACATTCAAGTGGACGAATCACATGTTGACACATGAGAAAGGAGAGCCAATGAGAGGTTTCCATGTGGCAACCTCCCATTTTCCTACATTGGTATGGTTTATTAAAATAATGGAGTTGACAGGGGTCAAACCCGCGACCTCCATAACCTCTAAAAGCCTTAACAAAACCCTCCACTACCATCACGCCATTAAAGTGCTACTTAACCATACATATCATCGAAATTATTTAAGTTGGTATAAAGTTTTAAATGGAGGATAAAAGGGACAAGGGCCTAAACCCTCGACCCTTATCTCTTGGTATATATGCTTTTCCATGTAAGAAACATCGCATTTCGTGAAGGGTTAATGGAAATATTCCACCACATATAACTATGTGTCACCGTAAATGTGGTTTAAATTATATACTATATATAGTATATATATATAACCATATATTCAACCAAAAAAACAATGGATATGGAGGATAGAACCCAGAACCTTTGGGGTAATATGAAAACCATTTAACCACTATACCACGGGAACAACATACTTCGAGAATCCCAATGAAACATTAAATGTTGATGCTGGAAGGTGCGTGTTGAGGTTTGGGCCTGCGACCTATTTAATGGCGTGGATTCCAACACACACACACACACACACACATACATCCCTTTGTGCATGGATCCCAAAGTATGCATAGATCCAGAGGTACGCTACAATACAAATTGCATAGAAGTGCACGCTGAGATTGCATAAGTTTATGTGTTGCATGGAAAATCCTGCCATCAAGTATATTGTTCACACCTAGGCAAGTTTATATTGTTGGATTCATTTTTCCGCAATGATCATGAATTTGAAGTATTTTTTGTGATCAACGGTCAATTGTAAAATTCTTAGTCAAAATTTCCATTAATGAGCTCTTAACGCATTGTTTTGCGTGCCGAAGAGGGTGAAATTGAGCCAGTTTGTAATTTGCTTGAATTTATAGTCAAATTTCTAAGAATTTTGCAAGGATTCTAATGGTGAACTCATTTTCTTGTTTTGTGTAGTGGAATTAAAGAGAGTCCATTAAATGGATTTTTGCAAGCCCATATTGTAATGTAATTCAATATTTTGAGATGATGGAGAACAATCATACTATCTAAAGAGACTTTGAAAATGAAGTAATATGTCATCCATATATGTAATTTGAGTTCTTTTATTTTCTATTGTGTCATCTCAATAATCTGCAAATTATTCTTCAAGTTATTCATTAGTATTAATGAAGTTTATGGACAAGTACAGATATTCACATGTGTTTTTTGCAAATAGTCAAGTGATCATTTATATTCCAAATTTGGTTAGATGTTTATGTATGCTTAAAAATTATTTTTACATCTAAGGATTTGCAGATGAAGTTGGTATCAAAGCAAGGTTTTGATGTGTATTTGCAAGTGAATGCTTACAAGGTCCAAATCTAAGTGAGGCACACTTGAAGTATTTAATACAGAGATTGAATGTGTATTTCGAAGGAAATAAATGGAGCATGCAGAATTTCTTTCTAAGGATGATAAGGAATTTCAAAAAATGTTCCTTGAGATGACAAATATGGTTAATAAATTGTGTGAATACCTAAAAATACGAAGAGAAACTCCTCATCAAAATGAAGGTGGTCCAATTGAAACAATGGTAAAAGATGAAGGAGAAGGAGAAGGAGAAGGTGAAGAACCTCCAGGATCTCCTTTGTCCCCATCATCATCATCATCTTCTTCCGATGGAAGTGAACATTCTTCTCATAAGAGGAAAAAGCATTCCAAGAAGTCTTCTTGTTCTCATGATTTTCCTTTTTTAAAGCTAGATGTAAAGTTTGATTTGCCTACTTATGATGGAGAGTTGAATGCAGAGAAGTTGGATAATTGGATCAAATAAATTGAAGTATATTGTAGGGTACAAAAAATCACACGAAATACTTCAAAGATACATTTGGTTGCTCTTTGCCTGAGCGACACAACTTTGATATGGTGGGAGAGTCGAACAAAGGATGATCTTATTCAACATGGTAAAATCATTTCTTCTTGGATTGAATTTACTGATGCATTAAGAATTTTTTTTTATCCATTATCTTATATGAAAACATCAATGATTGCTTGGCAACATATGAGACAAGGAAAAGGGAAGAAAGTTCAAGCTTATACACAAGAATTTAAGAGGAAGTAATTATCTTTGGGAATTCCATTGCATATTCCTGAGACTCTTCTAAAGTATATTGGTGGTATGCACTCATATCTTCGCCATATTATATTGATGTTTAATCCTACTAATATTGACAAAGTATTGGTACAAGATACACATATTGAAGCCGACAAAGAAAAACATGTTGAGGATGTGTCAGAGGAGCCACATGAATTCAAAGAGCATTCAAAGGGAAAAGGGAAGAGTAACAAGACAACTACAATGAAGTAGGATGAAGAGAAAAATCCTACATGTTCTCACTATGAGAAGAAAGGACATGATGAGAAGAATTGTTGGAAGTTGCATCCATAATTGAAGCTGAAATGGACTCAACCTAGAAAGAGTAGAAACAAGACCATGACAATGGTTCAGGTTCTTGGATCATATTATGAGGATGAAACCAAGGTTTCAGCTATGTGCATCAAAGGTAAATATTTTGTTGCAAGTTTAAGTTCACGAACTTCTACTTCAAAGTCTAAGGTAATTCCTAATGGAAGGAAAGTAAAATAACTGTTTCATTTACAAGTTATCTCAAAGTGCACTAAGATTGATACACTTGTTGATAGTGCATCACAAGTGAATCTTATTTTAGAGAAAGTGTTTAGAATTTGGCATTGGAAACTAGGCATCATGCGAGACTGTATCCTTTGGGATGAATGTCTAATAATGCTTAAGTACCGGTAACTAAGCAATGCAAGTTACGGTTTGAGATCACATTCAGTTTCATTGATGAGGTAGAGTTAGATATGGTTCCACTCAACATTTGCGGGATGGTTTTGGGAAGTCCATAATTGTATGGCAAGAAGGCCATTTTGTACAGGGAATAAAATAAGTATCATCTCTTCAAGGAGGGAATTGAGCTCATTGTGAGAGCTCATCAGATGAAGACAAATTTGACAGTTGTCACTATAGGGCACATGCTAGCTAATGCTAGTATCCAAGATCCAGGTTTACACCCTACGGTTGAAAGCGAAACAAGTCCTTTGGTTGATGTAGTTCCTCTTAAGAAAGGAAGATATGTTGATTGTCCATTCTCTTTTGCATTTGTATATTCAGTTTTGTTGTTCAATTTATTACTAATCAGTGGAATATGGTTGGCTACTGCAACAATGAATGGAAAATTTTGTGAATTTAAGAGAATGGTTAACTTGGTTAACAATGTTGTTTCAGTCTTCATTATGGTTGTGATGAGTGAGGTGCTCCTTGTCCAAGCAGGAAGGATGGATGATACTGGAAAAGTGAGGTGAAATCATTATCACTTCATTTTTGAATCTTCTATAATTTTGGAGGTCCAAAAGCTCTTCAGTGGGAAGGTGTGATCAAGAAGGATCTAAGGAACGCTCATAGAGGCTTAGAAGGATCCAGAATGCTCACAGAGTTCCTAGGGGATACACAAAATCACAAAATTGGACCGTCTCAAACGATCTATAAAATAGCATCAATGTGTAGAGCTCGTTGTCATCTTTCCAACGATGCAAATGACAAGTCAAACAAAGTTCGCATGAAAAAGTTATGAGCGATAAAAGTTCTAGTAAAACCAGGTCAAAGGTGAAAGTCAACAGAAGAAAAAGGGTGACACATGTCACCACTGCAAGGGTGACACATGGCACATGATCATACATGTGACGTGGCATATATAGTTGACAAGTGACTGGTTAGACTGTACATTCAAGTGGATGAATCACATTTTGACACATGGAAACGAAGAGGCAATGAGAGGTTGCCACATAGTAGCCTGCCATTGGCCTATATTGATATGGTTTATTAAAATTGTGGAGTCAACGGGGGTCGAAGATGTGACCAACATAAACTCCCAAAGCCTTAATAAAACCCTCCATTACCATCACACCACTACAATGTTACTTAACCATACATATCACCAAAATTATTTAAGTTGGTATAAATTTTTAAATGGAGGCTAAAATGGCGTAATCCGTCGCCCCTTAGATCTTGGTATATATGTTATTCCATGTAACCAACACCACATTCCACGAAGGGCTAAAGGAAATATGCCATCACATAAAACTATGCGTCACCATAAATGTTGTTTAAACTATATACTATATATAGTATATATATAACCATATATTCAACCAGTAAAACAACACATATGGAGGATCAAACCCATTATCTCTGGCGTAATATGCCAACCATTTAACCACTACACCACGAGAACCACATAATATGGGATTCCCCCAAAAAAGATTAAATGTTGATGCCGGAAGGTGCGGGTGGAGGTTTGGGTCCACAACTTATTTAATGGCATGGATTCCAACACACATGCACACATCCGAATGTTCATAGATCCTAAGGTATGGTACAATACGGATTGCATAAAAGTGTGTGCCGAGATTGCATAAGTTTATGTGTTGCATGGAAAATCGTGCCATCAAGTGTATTGTCCACACCTAGGCAAGTTTATACTCGTTGGATTTGTTTTTCCACAAGGATCGTGGATTTGAAGTCTCTCTGGTGAGCTGAGGTCATTTGTGAAAGTCTTAGTCCAAATTTCCATTAGTGAGCTCTTAGCGCATTATTTTTCATGCCGAAGAGGGTGAAATTGAGCTAGTTCGAAATTTGGTCGTCTTTATAGTCAAATTTCTCAAAATTTCACAAGGATTCTAATGATGAACTCATTTTCTTGTTTTGAGTAGTGGAATTAAAGAGATTCCATTAAATGGATTTTTGCAAGCCCATATTGTAATGTAATTTGGTATTTTGAGATGATGGAGAACAATCATACTATCTAAAAGGACTTTGAAGAAGAAGTAATTTGTCATCCATATATGTAATTTGAGTTCTTTGATTTTCTGTTGTCATCTCAATAATCTACAAATTATTCTTCAAGTTATTAATCAATGGTAATGAAGTTTATGGACAAGTAAGCATATTCACATGTGTTTTTTGCAAATAGTCAAGCGATCATTTATATTCTGAATCTGGTGGGATGTTTATGTATGTTTAAAAGTTATTTTTACATCTAAGGATTTGTGGATCAAGTTGGT
>SNQJ01S0028933.1:108165-119941 GCA_010110895.2 Picea sitchensis
TCTTTACTACAACACTAAGTGCTTTTGGAATTGAGCATATATAGTGCGCAGCTATCTTTGAAACAAAAGACTTCCCTGGGTTGATAATTTATGTTTCACTTGGTTGTTTGAAATTAATTAAGCAATTATAGTGACCAACACTGGCATGATTGGCGTGGAAAGGGGAAAGGGAGTGATCATGGAAACAATAGGGGTGAGACACATGGCAATAAGAAGGGGCGAAGGTGACATGATATAATGGTAATCGGGGACACATATTTATGAAGGGCTGACGTGGGAGTGAGCGGGACAGATGTCATGCGGTCAAGGGGAGAATAGATGGCAGGGGAGAAAACGGTATAGAAGGTGACATGATAGAAAGGGTGGCCCACGTCAGTACCACACCATTCCGGACCCCCCTCCTTATATTAAAGGCAGAATGGCAAAGGGGGTCCGAAATCGCTTGAGCGCCGTCGAACTAGGCACCTCAATCTCGACCGTTTGAGAGATGCACACCCAATTCCAGATCCCCCCCCGTTAAAGGTAGAATGGCAAGGGGGATCCAAAATGAAACCTTAGCCGCAGATCTAGGCGGGTAGATCTTGGCCGTCCGAAACTACCTACTCGTTAAAATGACGCGCCCACCCTCTAAACTTTGGGAAAAATGGGTTTTCCAAATCTCTTTCTTCACCCAAGGGGACACTTCTTTCAGGAGAGTACCCCATACATGATTATGTGCTAACACTATATACAATACATTACATATTGCATAGAAGTGCGTGCCTAGTTTGCATAAGTTTATGTTTTGAATGGAAAACATGCCATCAAGTATATTGTCCACACTTAGACAAGCTTATACTCGTTGGATTCATTTTTCTGCAAGGATCATTAATTTGAAGTTTGTTTTGTGGTCAGAGTTCATTTGTAAAAGTATTAGTCCAAATTTCCATTAATGAGCTCTTTGTGCATTGTTTTGCGTGCTGAAGAGGGTGAAATTGAGCTAGTTTGGAATTTGGTCGACTTTATAGTCAAATTTCACAGAATTTAGCAAGGATTCTAATAGTGAACTCATTTTCTTGTTTTGAGTAGTGGAATTTAAGAGAGTCCATTAAATGGATTTTCGCAAACACATATTGTAATGTAATTTAGTATCTTGAGATGATGGAGAACAATCATAATATCTAAAGGGACTTTGAAGATGAAGTAATATGTCATCCATATATGTAAGTTGAGTTTTTTTTTTTGTTGTTGTTGTTGTTGTGTCATCTCAATAATATGAAAATTATTCTTCAAGTTATTCATCAGTATTAATGAAGTTTATGGACAAGTAAGCATATTCACATGTGTTGTTTTCAAATAGTCAAGTCATTTATATTCTGAATCTGGTCAGGTGCTTATGTATGATTAAAATTTATTTTTACATCTAAGGATTTGCGGATCAAGTTTGTATCAAAGGGAGGTTTTGACGTGTATTTCAAGTGAATGCTTACGAGGTCCAAATCTAAGCGAGGTGAAGGCACACTTGAAGAATTTAATCTTTAGATTGAACGTGTATTTTGAAGGAAATAAATGGAGAACAGAGTTCTTTCTGAGGCTGATAAGGAATTTTAAAAAATGTTCCTTGAGATGACAAATATGGTTAAGGAATTGTGTGAATACCTAGAAAGACGGAGAACAACTCCTCATCAAAATGAAGGTGGTCTAGTTGAAACAATGGTAAAAGATGAAGGAGAAGGTGAATAACCTCCAAGGTATCCTTCATCCCCATCATCATTATTATCATCATATTCTTTCGATGGAAGTGAACTTTCTTCTCATAAGAGGAAAAATCATTCCAAGAAGTCTTCTCGTTCTCATGATTTTCCTTTGTTAAAGATATATGTAAAGTTTTATTTGCCTACTTATGATGGAGAGTTGAATGCAAATAAGTTGGATAATTGGGTCAAACAAATTCAAGTATATTGCAGGGTACAAAAAATCATACGGGATACTTAAAAGATACAGTTGACGGCTCTTCACCTAAGTGGCACAACTTTGATATGGTGGGAGAGTCAGACACAAGATGATCTAATTTAACATGGAAAAAACATTTCTTCCTTGATTGAATTTACTGATGCATTAAGAAAGAAATGTTATCCATTAGCTTATATGCAAACAACAATGATTTCTTGGAAACATCTGAGACAAGGAAAAGGGAAAAATGTACAAGCTTATACACACGAATTTAAGAGGAAGGCACTATCTTTGGGAATTCCATTACATACTCCTAAGACTATTCTAAAGTATATTGGTGGTATGCACTCATATCTTCACCATACTATATTGATGTTTAATCCTACTAATATTGATGAAGTATCAGTACAAGATACACATCTTGAAGCCAACAAAGGAAAACATGTTGAGGATGTTTTAGAGGAGCCACATGAATTCAAAGAGTAGTCGAAGGGAAAATGGAAGAGTAAGAAGACAACAACAATGAAGAAGGATGACGAGAAATTTATTACAAGTTTTGATTGTGAGAAGGAAGTACATGATGAGAAGCATTGTTGGAAGTTGCATCCATAATTGAAGCCAAAACGAGATCAACCTAGAAAGGGTAAAAAGAAGACCATGACCATGGTGCAAGATCTTGGATCAAGTTGTCAGGATGAAACCAAGGTTGCAATTATGGGCATCAAAGGTAAATCTTCTATTGCAAGTTTTAGTTCACGTACTTCTTCTGCAAAGTCTAAATTAATTCCTGATGGAGGGAAAATAAAATAACTGTTTCATTTATGAGTTATCTCAAAGCACACTAAGATTGATACACTTGTTGATAGTGGATCACAAGTGAATCTTTTTTCAGAGCAAGGTGTTTAGAATTTGGGATTGGAAACTAGGCCTCATCCAAGACCATATCCTTTGGGATGTATTTTTGATAATACTTAGGTACAGGTAACTAAGCAATTCAAGTTACGATTTGCAATCACATCCAGTTTCATTGATGAGGTAAAGTTAGACGTGGTTCCACTCGACATTTGTGGGATGGTTTTGGGAAGTCCATACTTGTATGACAGGAAGACCATTTTCTACAGGGAACAAAATAAGTATAATCTTTTCAAGGATGCGGTTGATTTCTTTGTGAAATCTCATCAAATGAAGAAGAATTTGAAAGTTGTCACTACAGGGCACATGCTAGATAATGCTAGTATCCAAGATCTAGGTTTACAGGCTACATTTGAAAGCAAAAAAAGTCCTTTGGTTGATGTCATTCCTTTTAAGAAGGGCATATATGTTGATGGTTCATTCTCTTTCGCATTTGTATATTCAGTTTTGTTGTTCAATTTATTACTAATCAGTGGAATATGGTTGGCTACTACAATACTGAATGACGAAGTTTGTGAATTTAAGGAAATGGTTAACTTGGACAATAGTGTTGCTTCAATCTCCATTATGGTTGTGATGAGTCATGCTCGTTTTCCAAGCAGGAAGGATGGATGATACTGGATAAGTGAGGCGAAATAATTATCACTTCATTTATGAATAATCCATACTTTTGGAGGTCCAAAAGTTCTTCAGTGGGGAGGTGAGATACATGTGGATCTAATGAATGCTCACAGAGGTCTTGCAGGATCTGGAACACTCACAAAAGTCCCAGGGGATCCATAAAAGATCAAAATTGGACTGTCTCAAATGATCGATAAAACAACAACAATGTGTAGATCTCGTCATCATCTTTCCAACGCCACAAACGATAAGTCAAACGAAGTTCATATGCAAAAGTTATGAGCAGTCAAAGTTTTAATCAAAATAGGTCAAATATCAAAGTCAACAGAGGCAAAAGGGTGAGACATGTCACCACTGCAAGAGTGACACGTGGGACATGATCGTACAAGTGATGTGGCATATCCATTCAAAAAGTGACTAGTCATACAATGCATTGAAGTGGACGAATCACATGTTGACACATGGAAAAGGAGAGCCAATAAGACACTACCACATGGTAGCCTCCCATTGGCCTATATTTGTATGGTTGATTGAAATTATGGAGTCGACGGGGGTCGAAATAATGACCTCCATAACCTCCCAAAGCCTTAAAAAAACCCTCCATTACCATCACACCACTACAGTGTTACTTAACCATACATATCATCGAAATTATTTAAGTTGGTATAAAGTTTTAAATGGAGGCTAAAAGGGATGAGGGCCTAATACCTCGACCCTTATCTCTTGGTACATATGCTATTCCATGTAACCAACACCGCATTCCACAAAGGGATAAAGGAAATATGCCATCACATATAACTATGTGTCACCGTAAATGTGGTTTAAACTATATACTATATATAGTATATATATAACCATATATTCAACCAACAAAACAATGGATATGGAGGATCAAACCCAAAACCTCCAGGGTAATATGCCAACCGTTTAACCACTGCACCCCAATAACCACATACTACGAGATTCCCAATGAAAACATTAAATGTTGATGTCGGAAGGTGCTGGTGGAGGTTTGGGCCCGCAACCTATTTAGTGGCATGAATTCCAACACACATCCCAATGTGAATGGATCTCAAAGTTTTCACAGATCCTGAGGTATGGTACAACACATATTTCATAGAAGTGCATGCCGAGATTGCATAAGTTTATGTGTTGCATGGGAAAGTGTGCCATCAAGTATATTTCCCACAACTAGACAAATTTATACTAGTTGGGTTCGTTTTTCCACAAGGATCATGAGTTTGAAGTATGCTTTGTGATCAGAGGTTATTTGTAAAAGTCTTAGTTCAAATTTCCATTAATGAGCTCTTAGAACATTGTTTTTCATGCCAAAGAGGGTGAAATTGAGATAGCTTGGAATTTGGTCGACTTTATGGTCAAATTTCTCAGAATTTCATAAGGATTCTAATGGTGAACTCATTTTTGTGTTTTGAGTAGTAGAATTAAATAGATTCCATTAAACGAATATTTGCAAGTCCATATTGTATTGTAATTTGGTATTTTGAGATGATGGAGAAAAATCATACTATCTAAAGGGACTTTGAAGATGAAGTAATATGTCATCCATATATGTAATTTGAGTTCTTTTATTTTTTGTTGTGTCATCTCCATAATATGCAAATTATTCTTCAAATTATTCATCAATATTAATGAAGTTTTTGGACAAGTAAGCATATTCACATGTGTTTTTTGCAAATAGTCAAGTGATCATTTATATTCCGAATCTGGTCAGAGGTTTATATATGTTTAAAATTTATCTTTACATCTAAGTATTTGCGGATGAAGTTGGTATTAGAGCGAGGTTTTGACATGTGTTTGCAAGTGAATGCTTACGAGGTCCAAATAGCGAGGTGAAGGCACACTTGAAGAATTTAATCTAAAGATTGAACATGTATTTCTAAGGAAAGAAATGGATCATGAAGAAGTTCTTTCTGAGGCTGATAAGGAATTTCGAAAAATGGTCCTTGAGATGACAAATATGGTTAAGGAATTGTGGGAAGACATAGAAAGATGAAGAGAAAATCCTCATAAAAATGAAGGTGGTCCAGTCGAAACTGATAAAAGATGAATAAGAAGGAGAAGGTGAAGACACTCCAAGATCTCCATCATCCCTATCATCATCATCATCATCATCTTCTTCTTCTTCTGATGGAAGAGAACAGTCTTCTCAGAAGAAGAAAATTCATTCCAAGAAGTCTTTTCATTCTCATGATTTGCCTACTTATGATGGAGAGTTGAATGCTACAAAAAAATCATAAAGGATACGTCAAAGATAGTGTTGGCTACTCTTCACCTGAGCGACACAAATTTGATATGGTGGGAGAGTCGGACCCAAGCTAATCTTATTCAACATGGTAAAATAATTTCTTCCTATATTGAATTTACTACTGCATTAAGAAAGTAATTTTGTCCATTAGATTATATGCAAAAATCAATGATTGCTTAGCAAGATCTGAGACAAGGAAAAGGGAAAAATGTTCAAGCTTATACACAAGAATTTAAGAGGAAGGCATTATCTTTGGGAATTCCATTACATACTACCAAGACTCTTCTAAACTATATTGGTGGTATGCACCCAAATCTTCGCCCTAGTATATTTATGTTTAATCCTACTAATATTAATGAAGCATCGGTACAAGATACACATATTGAATCCAGAAAAGGAAAACATGTTGAGGACATGTTAGAGGAGCCACATGAATTCAAAGAGAAGTCAAAGGGAAAATGAAAGAGTAAGAAGAATACTACAGTGAAGAGCGATGGAGAGAAAAATCCTACATGTTCTCACTACGAGAAGAAAGGAAATGATGAGAAGCATTGTTGGAAGTTGCATCTATAATTGAATCCGAAATGGGCTCATCCTAGAAAGGGTAAAAAGAAGACCATGACCATGATGTAGGATCTTGGATCAAATTCTGAGGATGGAACCAAGGTTACAACTATGGGCATCAAAGGTAAATCTTCTGTTGCAAGTTTCAGTTCGCGTACTTCTTCTGCAAAGTCTAAAGTAATTTCTGATGGAAGGAAAAGAAAAAAACTATTTCATTTACAAGTTATCTCAAAGCACACTAATATTGATACACTTGTTGATAGTGGATCACAAGTGAATATTACTTCAGAGCAAGTTGTTCAGAATATGGGATTGGAAACTAGGCCTCATCCAAGACCGTATCCTTTGGCATAGATTTATGATAATGATCAGGTACAAGTAACTGAGCAATGCAAGTTACAGTTTGCGATCACATCCAGTTTCATTGATGAGGTAGAGTTAGACGTGGTTCCACTCGAAATTTGCAGGATGCTTTTGGGAATTCCATACTTGTATGACATGAAGGCCATTTTACAGGGAACAAAATAAGTATCATATTTTCAAGGATGGGATTGAGTTCATTGTGAGAGCTCATAAGATGAAGTCGAATTTCATAGTTATCACTGCAGGGCACATGCTAGCTAATGCTAGTGTCCAGGATCCAAGTTTACTTCCTACGGTTGAAAGAAGAACATGTCCTTTGGTTGATTTCATTCCTGTTAAGAAGAGAAGATATGTTGATGGTTCATTCTATTTCGCATCTGTATATTCAATTTTGTTGTTCAATTTATTACTAATCAATGAAATATGGTTGGCCACTGCAACAATGAATGACGAAGTTTGTGAATTTAAGGGAACGATTAACTTGGTCAACAATGTTGTTTCAATCTCCATTATGGTTGTGATGAGTTAGGTTCTTGTTGTCAAAGTAGGAAGGATGGATGATACTAGACAAGTGAGGCGAAAGAATTCTCATTTCATTTTTGAATATTCCATACTTTTGGAGGTCCAAAAGTTCTTTAATGGGGAGGTGTGATCCAAGAATATGTAAGGAACGCTCACAAAGGTCTAAAAGGATCCAAAACATTCACAAAGGTCCTAGGGGATCCATAAAAGCTCAAAATTGGACCATCTCAAACGATCGAGAAAACAACATCAATGTATAGAGCTTGTCATCATTTTTCCAATTGCGTAAACGACAAGTCAAACATAGTTTGTATGCAAAAGTTATGAGCGGTCAAAGTTCTAGTCAAACTAGGTTAAAGGTCAAAGTCAATAGAGGCAAAAGGGTGCCACATGGCACATGATCATGCAGGTGACATGGCATATCTAGTCGACAAGTGACTGGTCAGACATTACATTCAAGTGGATGAATCACATGTTGACACATGGAAAAGGAGAGCCAATGAGAGGTTGCCACGTGGCAGCCTCCCATTGGCCTATATTGGTATGGTTTATTAAAATTATGGAGTCGAAGGGGATTGAACCCATGACCTCCATAACCTCCCAAAGCCTTAACAAAACCCTCCATTACCATCAGACCACTACAATGTTACTTAACCATACATATCACTGAAATTATTTAAGTTGGCATAAAGTTGTAATGGAGGCTAAAAGAGCCGAGGGCCTAAGACCTCGAGCCTTATCTCTTGGCATATATGTTGTTCCATGTAACCAACATCGCATTCCGCGAAGGGATAAAGTAAATATGCCATCACATATAACTATGTGTCACCGTAAATGTGCTTTAAACTATATACTATATATACTATATATATAACTATATATTCAACCAACAAAGCAACGCATATGGAGGATCGAACCTGAAACCTCTAGGGTAATATGCCAACCATTTAACCACTACACCATGGGAACCACATACTAAGAGATTCCTAATGAAAACATTAAATGTTGATGCTAGAAGGTGCGGGTGGAGGTTTGGGCCTGCAACCTATTTAATGGCACGAATTCCAACACACACACACACATCCCAATGTGCACGGATCCCAAATTATGCACAAATCCTGAGGTATGGTACAATGCAGATTACATAGAAGTGCATGACGAGATTGCATAAGTTTATGTGTTGCATGGAAAAGTGTGCCATCAAGTATATTTTCCACACCTAGACAAGTTTATACTCATTGGATTTGTTTTTCCAAAAGGATCACGAATTTGAAGTATGTTTTGTGATCAGAGGTCATTTGTAAAAGTCTTAGTCCAAATTTCCATTTATGAGCTCTTAGCGCATTGTTTTGCATGTTGAAGAGGGTGAAATTTATCTAGTTTGGAATTTGGTCGACTTTAAAGTCAAATTTCTCATAATTTCTAAAGGATTCTAATGGTGAACTCATTTTGTTGTTTTGAGTAGTGGAATTAAAGAGATTCCATTAAATGGTTTTTTGCAAGCCCATATTGTAATGTAATTTGGTATTTTGAGATGATGGAGAACACTCATACTATCTAAAGGTACTTTGAAGATGAAGTAATATGTCATCCATATATATAATTTGAGTTCTTTTATTTTTTGTTGTGTCATCTCAATAATATGCAAATTATTCTTCAATATATTCATCAATATTAATGAATTTTATGGACATATAAGCATATTCACATGTGTTTTTTGCAAATAGTCAAGTGATCATTTATATTCTGAATCTTGTCAAATGTTTATGTATGTTTAAAATTTATTTTTACATCTAAGGATTTGTGGATGAATTTGGTATCAGAGCGAGGTTTTGACGTGTATTTGAAAGTGAATGCTTACGAGGTCCAAATCTAAGCGAGGTGAAGGAACACTTGAAGAATTTAATCCCGATATTGAACGTGTATTTCGAAGGAAATAAATGGAGCATGAAGAAGTTCATTCTGAGGCTGGTAAGGAATTTCAAAAGATGGTTCTTGAGATGACAAATATGGTTAAGGAATTGTGGGAATACATAGAAAGACGAAGAGCGAATCCTCACCAAAGTGAAATTATATATAGATAAAAAAAATTGAAATTATAAAACACACACATATATAAATAACTTGTATTTAAAAAAAATCTAAAGTTAACTTTTTTTTGCAAAAAAAATCTTAAAAAGTAATCAGTGTGCCTAAAACAAAACATACACCCAACAAACAGTGCTCTATATCAGAAAAATAACACCGCCATGCAATGTTGTTCATAACACGCATCAGTACACCACATTTCTTGGTGCACCACCATGTATTTTAGCAGTGCATCCCATAAGATGCACCACACAATTAAATTGTGAAACAATCATCCTGGTTCAGTGCTCTTTACAACACCGATGTGTTTTTTCTACCTAAAGGCACCACTAGGTTAAATTGTTTCATTGCAACCTAAGCAGTGTGATGTGCTAATATGAACGCACCGGTGCTACCATGTTATTATAACATTGGCATTACCTTTTGTGGTACACTGGCTTGTATAGAGCATCGATAATGGGACATCCAATGAAACGCCCCAATATGCGAAATCATACAATATTTTCCCAGTGCAATTATTTTAATTGCACCAGTTCATTTTGTTAACAAAAGCACACCACGATGGTAAAATTTATGGCACACAAAATTACCAATGCACTTTGTTAAGCATAACACACCAATTCTGTAGTTTTACCAAAGCATTGGCATGATGTCTAGAGGTGCGTTGAATTACTAACACACTGCTAATGAGGCCTTACATAAGACAAATCACGATGATTATTTTTCAAAACCTGTTGTGGTACACACTTTTAGAGTTTAGACACTAGTGCTCTCACTTATTGTTGCACTTCCATGTATTGCAGCGGTGTGTCTAATAACTTGCACTTCTCTAATAGATTATGAAAAATTTGGCCCAGTGTCATTCTCTTTATAACACTGGTGCATTTGTTGGACATATGGGAATTGTTAGGTTAAATTTCTTTATCACAACTGAAGCGATGTGATGTGTTACTATTAATTCATCGATACTAACGTGATATTGGACCACCAACATTTTGTTCAACATTGCGTTGTAAAGGATAGAGCACCAAGAATAGGGCATCCAATGAGACACCCTACTATGCCAAGTCAGTCAATATCTATCCCACTTTGGTTCTGTAAACAAGAAAGGTGTGTTTGGTTAAAATGGTTGCACCTCTATGTTAAATTTTATATATCATTAAATTATCGATGTGGTTAATTAAGTGAAATGTACTAGTCTAGGTCGAAGCCAATTATGTGTCGGTTGCAGGGTGTTCCAAATGACCCACCACTTTGTTTTAAAAATTTATCGCAATACCATTCATTGAATGACACTGGTGCGTATAATTTATATTAGACACAAACAAGGTGGTTCTTATTGTGAATTTAATGCAAGATGCACCGCTTTGGGGTGAGCCAAAGCATTCAGGCACACTGTGTGGAATTGGAAAAGAAAAAATAAAAATAAAAATGCCAAATTTCAAGCTAAATTCAAATTTTAATTGGATGAAAATGCAAAGATGAAGGTAATAAACAATTAACATGGCCTCTTATGTCCTGCGGAGGCATGGTTTCACTATTGAGAGGAAATAAAAATTCATGGTAATTTCCAAAATTTGGAAATGCGTGGAATCTACCAATGGAGCTATTCAAGTCGTTGTAGAGCACCCAAAACATGTTGTCTTTGGAAGGAGGGTGAGCACCGATGCTTGCTTGAGAGTTTGGAAGCACAAGATGAACTGTAACAATGAAAATGGGTTTGGTAAAAAATATATATTTACCCTACCATGGTGCACCTAACGATAGTGATGTGCACCAAGGCGTAAAGTTTAATGACACCAGTGTGCTTTATTTGCGACGTGTTATTTTTATTATAACGTATGTGGGTGATTTTGAACATTGAAACACCAATGATTTATTTTTTTATGTGTGCACCGGTGCGTATGTACTTTAAAGGTGCACATGTAAAAAGCATACAAAAAAACCTCTGGACGCCTACCTCTGCTAACAACATCCACTATAAATAGCGACGTTGCGTTTGAATATATAAGCACCGATGCATTATGTTTTAGGAGATAACCGATGCATATTGACATTAAAGGCACACCGGTAAACAAACCTTTACAAAACCTTTGGCTGCTCACCTCCGCTAACAACCTCCGTTATAAATAGTGACGATGCATTTGAACATTTAAGCATCGACGTGTTATGTTTTATGTGCACATCGGTGCATATCGACCTTAAAGAAGCACTGATAAAAGAAACCTCCACAAAAACCTTCGCCTGCCTGCCTCTACTAACAACCTCCATTATAAATAGCTAAGGGATACATTTTTCAAGGAGGTTCCATAAAAACATCCGGTAGAAGGTGTTCTCCTTGTAGTGGAAATGGGGAACATTGATTAGTAGGATGACTTGTCATTTCAAATGATGCACAAGGATGGGAGCATTGTGTATGAATGTATGGTTGTGGGATTGTATGTGTACTACGAGAAGTTATAGGGTTACCCCTAATATTTTTCCAACCATTTTGTTTGTGATTATTTT
>SNQJ01S0028933.1:120458-141722 GCA_010110895.2 Picea sitchensis
TCGACAAATGACCCTCTATGCTCTTTAAATAGAGATCATGGACCAATGGGTGTTAAGCCACGGATCAATGGCCATTAAGATCAAGGAGAGTATGAACCGTCAGATCACTCTATGTTGGGAACATATCGTGACCGTCGGATTTCCTAACTACAAATGCATACTAATGCATACTAAAGAAACACGCTAAGAAACACACTTTTACCCAACGACATATTAGACCAAGTAGATCTTAACTAACTCCTAAGTGTCTAAATATCCTAACAGTCTTGATGGAAGAATAAACTATGTATATAGAAGTGGAGTCCACACTATTGATATGGTGTGGAGGTCCCTTGTAAATCTCAAGCAAGGATGAATCCCAAGGATGATTTTAGAGGAGAAATTTCGTTCATGGGAAAAATTAAGGGGCCTCCAAATTTTTATTGGGCGATTTTTTGTATTACAATGTTTTTTTTTTTAGTTTTTTTCATTCGCCCATAGTTTATTTTAAAAGAAAAATCATATGTAGGGTTCACCTAGGTTTTTAGGAGAGAGAGAAGAAAACAAAATTTATCACATGAAAATTGGAGCTTCAAGCTTCCATTCGCCCAATTCCAGGAAATATGGGAATTTCTGGTAGAAGTTCGCCCTCCCATATGGTTTAAATAAAGGTTTAAAGTTTAATTTGTCCCCAATTTCATAGTATGGGCAGTTACCATCTTGAATCTTCTATTCTCCTGATTTCCAAAGAGCAAGGGGATTTATGGGAGCGATTTGTCCCTCCCATCCAATATAAATCATACAGGATCTACAAATATGTTCATTGGGTTCAATTCAAATTTTTTTGATGAATGTTCTCATCTTCTGAGGTTCTTGAGCACCGGGTGGGTTAACACAATTGGCTTGAATTTTTTTGGGTTTCTCTTGATAAGGAATGCCGAACAATGTATTTCTTCTATTGTTGCAACCTAGAATTGATTAAGCAACAAGCTCACCTTCATCGACTATATTGAGGTAATTCATCTTTATCCCTTTATTGTTACATTTCATGACAATGGGAACTTTTTGCAACTCCGCATTTGCCCATCATTTATTCAAATCCTCATATAACTTTGGAAATAAAGTCGCTTGGCATAGATCAATAGTTAAACATGGAGGATATGATGTAGCTTCCAAATGGTTTATCATAGCACCGTGTCTTAGTTACCAGTTAATTAAAAATCTCTCCTCCATTATATGTTCATTGTTTGTATAATGCTTATAATAAACTAACATTTTTAAGGGTTGTCTCTCTTTATGATTTAGTGTGTATGTCAAAAAAAAGAGCAAATTTACAAAAGAATTAAAAAGAATGCCAAATACAGCAAGTCACTTGGCACATATCAGTTGTTAAAATTCATGTAAAGGTCCGAGGATATAATATAGCATGTCACTTGGCATATACCATGTGCTGGCACATATCAGTTGTTAAAATTCATGTAAAGGTCCGAGGATATAATATAGCATGTCACTTGGCATATACCATGTGCTTATTGATGGTTTATGTAAGGAAGGCATGTTGGAGGAGGCTAAGAAGCTCTTCCATGAAATGCCTGGCAAAAACATTTTGCCCGTCCTGTTCCAAGCCATAGAATGGACCTCACTTCCACTAGAACTCTTGAATGGGACAATTTGGGTCATCAGTGAGATAAAAATGAGGATGGGAAAAATGATGAATTGTTGAGTGTTGAAAAAAGAAGATTGTGTACCTTTGACTCTGTAAGTGATGAAACTCTCAACCTGCCATTGAAACAAGAGAAGCATAAATATTACCCTATGAATTTTGAATACTTTCCAAGGTATGATATTGAAGGGGATGATGAGCATAGTGATGTTTAGGCTGACCCAGATAGTGGATAGAAAAATGGGGGTCATTTGTATGACAATTTTTCTAGTGAAAATAAGCATGATGAAGACCGATTTGTAAACCTGGTGGAAGGAACCTCAATTTATTCTTTAGATAAGCTAACATGTGAAGCAAGTTTTGCATGTTTGTTATTTTGAAAGGCTAAAAGGTTATTCTGATCTTTTTCAAGATCAGAATAAATCTTCTCAGTACTTTCCTTCATGAGGTTGTGTGGTGTATCACCAATATTCTTATGTTGATAGGTGTTGTCAACCGAGATTTTTTTGGAGTTTACATTTAAAACACCATCCTCAATATAAATGAGGACACTGGTACCCTTGAAACATCTATCAATATTCAAAAACAAAAATACTTTTCATTTCATCAAAGACATCCATATCCCCTTCTTCATCATTAGAAGGATCATCAACCAAAAGGTCATCAAAACCCATCAACCAAGTTCCACTGTTGTTTGGATCCATTTTTGAATGCAAATTGTTGAGAATAGTGTCATGCAAATTTACCTTTTGGTTGATGATCTTTATGATAAAGGATAGGTGCAATGTAAAATAATCATTTTACCTCTAAAACTCTATAATTTGGGACAGTCGTGGACAAAGTTCCTAGACAACAAGGTGGGGTGACAATCAGGCTAGAAATAAGGTCATTGGGCCTCTTTCAAGTCAACTAATCTCCAAATATGTAGTGGATAAAATTTGCTCAGGGGTACTGTCCATTTTTAGAGATTTTGAATTCCCTTGAAAACATGATTGATGTTGATCATTTGGAGGAAAATGCAAGGTAAAAATTTCTATTGGAAATTCATCCACATTTACTCCCACATAGTTCAGTCTCTCAATCAACTCAACAATTAGAAAACTCTTAGATGGACACCGAAAACAAATAATGCACTTCAATAACTAAAGGACACTCTTTGTTTTGCCCATGCTAACACTCACAGATTTGCAGTAGCCATTCGAGATAGAGATAAACACATACCACTATGCAATAACACCATTATTAAGTAGGGAGGCCACCTAGTATTGTACCGTTCAAAGGCCTTGTCTCAAGAAAAACTAAATTACAACACCTACAAGGGATTCTATACACTAGTTCAAGCACTCAAACTATGGTAGCACTACATCCTTGGTAAGGAAATTATTCTTCACACTGATCATTAACACCTTAAATTTTTGAATTTTCAATCTAATCTATTGGAGCAACGTCATTTGAAATGGGCATGCTATATATCATTTGGTTATTAAATACAAAAAGGGTAGCTCCAACAAAGTGGTTGATTTTCTTAGCATACCCCCTGCCAAGAAATTCACATCCTTGATATGAGGTTTGCAACATATGAAGAATGGAAAGACCTTTATCCCATTGATCTATACTTTGGTCCCACTTTGGAATCCATCCAACAACCTATAATGGTTAATTAGAATTTTTTCCTAGACTATGCACTCAGATTTGGCTTGTTGTATAAGTTGAATCAACTTTGTGTCCCAACAGGGCCAACACATCTCCTCCTCAAGGAGGCTCACTCTACGTCCTATGGATGATACTTTGTACACGAAAGTTATTGTTTCATTTACAATCATACTTCTTTTGGCCTTCCATGAGAAAATGAGTTGTAGACTATATGAAGAGGTTCTCACTTTTCAACCAAGCTAAGCCTTCCAGTAGGGAACTTGGCCTACATCAACCCTTGTTAGTACACTCCAGACCTTGGGAATGCATTTCCATGTTCTTCATCAATAGTTTGACTACTACCCAGAGGAAGCATGACTGTATCTTTGTTGTTCTTCGCAGATCTTCCAAGATCGTAGTTTTCATTCCTTTTAGTAAGTCTATTAATTCTCTCAAAGATGCAGACTTGTTTTTCCAGCACGTTTGGAGTAATTTTGGCCTATGGCTTACAATCAGATCAGATTGTGACTTTAAATTTTTGAGTCACTTTTTCTGGTCCTTGTGGAAGCCTCTTTGATGGATGTTGAGGTTTTCACTTCATTTCACCCTCAAAGTAACATATAGACAGATGTAGTCAATTGGACCTTGGTCCTTGCTCTACACATCTACCATCAACATACCAAACAATGGGATAAATCATAAATTATATTCATATTTTGTAACACAACTATAACAAGACAACTCATGTTTCCATAGGGCACACTCCATTTGAGCTCTGTTATAGTTTTCAGCCTATTTCCCCTTGCAGTTGATGGTTGACATTGAGTACCTCCATGTTTTTGTTTTTTGGTTGGTAGCAAAGTTTGGCTTCATTTAGACAAGAAAAGGTACAAAAATTAGCAGTATCACAAGCTCAAAATAATTATATGTGGGGGATATACCATCATGCAACAATTGGTTTCCAATCAGTGCTTTAAAAATCGTTCGAACCAGAGCTGGAACTGGAACTGGGATGGTTTGGCCCTAAAAGAGGACTTACTAGCCCTTGAATTGGTTTAGTGACCAGTTCTATATGGAATTGGTCAATTCAGTATGGAACTGGTCAGAATGGCTAGTTCAACCGTTTTACATTGTTGTGTTTGTGTGTATTAATTTTTTATATATTTTATGTATTTTTTAGTAATCGATTCATAAACCAAGTTGGTATTTGATTCTGATCTGAGTCTAGTCTAACCCTCGGCTGATTCCGGCTTTGTTTCTGACTTTTAGAACATTGGTTCCAATGCCTTCAAGTCAGATCTTTCACCTCGGCTTGGTATTCATGATGCGGTGGATGTGAGCCAACTGAAACTGTGTGAACCTTCTCACTTAGAGGAGGTTCCAGTCACACATCTGAAGGAAACCATTCCATATATTCAACTTATATTTCCCGAAGATAATCTGCTTGATGTCCACACTGGATGATGATCACTCACCTAACTCTGTATTTTATATTTGCACATCTCATAGGAGACTCAGTCACCTATGAACTGTAAAATGTGCAACATGTATCACCAATCTCCTTTATACTTTCATTCTTCCATTCTTGTGTGTGCGTATATGAAGTTTTGTCTAACTCTGCACATATGACCGACTCAAACATGGACTGTTTAGAATATTTAAAATAAAAAGGTATTGTTTGTATTTCCAATTTGGTGTCATTCTGAATGTTAGTTTGAAGATATGCTTCAGACATCAACATGATTGGTGTCTTTTGTAGCTACCTAAAGTACACACATGGTACATATCTCCAACATAAATCAATACACATTTTCAAAGACAAATGCAAAATGACATTGGAGTGAATACAAAAGTGCAACTAATTCCTGAATTTATCCTATATGGCCTATTATTTAACCTTTTTATTGATTCTGGGCATTTATTCCATTCATATGCCTGATTTATATGACTATATTTCCTGTTTTCTTCCCTTTTGTTAATGTTGACATTCCTAAATTAGTTAGACATTTAAGCATGTAAACAATAAGCTTCCACCTGCACAAGTACATGTTTTGTTGTACAAGCTGCAACATTGGGCTTTGCTTGCATGTAATGGATTTCACAATTATGTAAATACAAATCCAAAGGGAAGTTAACATATGTTACATGTTTATATTCCCAAGCAGTCATTTTTGGCAATATCTAAGAACGCGTTTAAAAATTGGAAGGAATGCCTTCTCACCATTTCAGATCAACAATTAAGTCATTCTTAATTTTGTTCTACATGTTGTGAAAGCAGTCTATTAACCTTGTAGTATTTAAATCAGGTATGGGAAGGTCAATTCTAGAAACTTAGAAACTTTATAAGGACACATGGATTTCTGGTAAATTGTGAGTTCTGAAGAATGTACTTGAACAAAATATTTTTGTGAACATGGTCAAGGATTAGGGAAGGCATGACATGTCCTTCTTCAAAGTACAGACAAAATAACATTCATTATTCTACTGTATTCTTCCTTGATCATGTTATGGAAGAGGTTCACTATGAACCTCTTCCTCTTATCTAAGATAACTTACATGTTAAAGAGTGCAATCATAGGAATGCATACACCTTTCTTATTTATTTATAAACTATTGTGATATAATCATGTTTGAGAGTTTCTAGTAACAATTTTGGCTTTATGTTAGGGCTATATATATAGTAGTCTTGCAGAGTTAAATGATAAGAATAGTATTAAATTTTCTTCTATATTTTAGCATGGATATAACTTACATGTTAAAGAGTGCAATCATAGGAATGCATACACCTTTCTTATTTATTTATAAACTATTGTGATATAATCATGTTTGAGAGTTTCTTGTAACAATTTTGGATTTATGTTAGGGCTATATATAGTAGTCTTGCAGAGTTAAATGATAAGAATAGTATTAATTTTTCTTCTATATTTTAGCATGGATAATAATTCCTCTAAAGCTTAGTGTATTTTTGTTGTTTCTTTGCAGATAGATGTGCTTGAGGTTGATGGTACATACTATGTACATACATAATTATGCTAGTTTCTCTATCCCTTTTTCATGATATTTTCTTTTGATTTTGTCTAACTTTGCACAAATGACTTCTGTGTAAGTTGTGCCAGAATTTTAGATCATATGTAGGTCAAATTTTGTGAAAAAGATTTTTAACATAAGTTCCTTGTAGAATCTCATTTATCCGACGATTGAATCACTTCAGGTTTTTCTGGTCTCCATCGGTTTGAAGCACATCAACAACTAGGACTTCCAACTATCTGTTGTAAAATACGATGAGGAACAAAAACAAATCTTAGGCAAGTACATCCTTGACATATATGTTGTTAATAAAAAAATAGTATTAGTAATCTCTTGTTAAGTGCTGCTCTTAGCTCTATTTCTATGATATTGGATTTAGTCCTCTAGGCACTTGGATCTGTATATGGTTATAATATGGCCTAGATATGGCTAGGATCCATATATATACTAGATATATGACAGATCCCTATATGATCCATACTGGATGCATTGAATATGGAAAGATAGACAAAAATCAAAAGGCGAGGAAAAAGAAACTAGACAAAAGTCAAAAGGCAAGGAAAAAGAAACTAGGTTAAGAGAAAGAACTTTAGCTTTATATATATATACATATATGTTTTTATGTTTATGAATATATATTTATATATTTTTTAATTTAAAGTAAATTTATATTGCATAGTGATATTTATAATGAGTGTACACTGCCAACGTAGGTTTTGGGCATTTGTGAGGCAAATCCTATCACAAATGATGAGGGAGATTAGTTTGGTGAAACCCAGTCAGAGGAAGAAGATCAATATGACACTATTACCAACAATTTGCATTAAAAAATGGATCCAAACAACAATGGAACTTGGCTGATGGGTTTTGATGACCTTTTGGTTGATGATCCTTCCGATAAAGGATAGGTGCAATGTAAAACAATCCTTTTACCTCTAAAACTCTATATTTTGGGACAATCATGGACATAGTTCTTGGACAACAAGGTGGGGGTGACAATCAGGCTAGAAATAAGGTCATCGTGGTCTCTTTATGTCAATTAATCTCCAGATATGTAGTGGATAAAATTTGTATCAAAACATTGTCATGTTTGTATCAAGGTTTAGATGACTCACATAGTCCTACAACATAACTAAGCTATGCTAAGGGGTATTGTCCATTTTTAGAGATTTTGAATGTCCTTGAAAACATGATTGATGTTGATGATTTGGAGGATAGTACAAGGTATACACAATGTGTTGTGCCAACATAGGTTTTGGGCATTTTTTAGGAAAATCCTAGCACAAATGATGAGGGAGATTAGTTTGGTGAAACCCAAACAAAGGAAGAAGATTAGTATAGCACTATTCCCAACAATTTGCATTCAAAAATGGATCCAAACAACAATGGAACTTGGCTGATGGGTTTTTGATGACCTTTTGGTTGATGAACCTTCCGTTAAAGGATAGGTGCAACGTAAAACAATCCTTTTACCTCTAAAAATCTATAATTTGGGACAATCATGGACTGAGTTCCCGAACAACAAGGTGGGGGTGACAATCAGGCTAGAAATAAGGTCATTGGGGCCTCTTTCAAGTCAATTAATCTCCATATATGTAGTGGATAAAATTTGCATCAAAACGTTGTCATGTTTCTATTAAGGTTTAGATGACTCACATAGTCCTGCAACATCACTAAGTTATGCTCAAGGGTACTATCCATTTTTAGAGATTTTGAATGCCCTTGAAAACATGATTGATGTTGATGATTTGGAGGATAGTACAAGGTATACACAATGTGTTGTGCCAACATAGGTTTTGGGCATTTGCAAGGAAAATCCTAGCAAAAATGATGAGGGAGATTAGTTTGGTGAAACCTAGACAGAGGAAGAAGATCAATATGGCACTATTCCCAACAATTTGCATTAAAAAATGGATCCAAACAACAATGGAACTTGGCTGATGGGTTTTGATAACCTTTTGGTTGATGATCCTTCTGATAAAGGATATGTGCAATGTAAAACAATCATTTTACCTCTAAAACTCTATAATTTGGGACAGTCATGGACACAGTTCTTGGACAAGGAAGTTACAGAGGGGCGCCCAACAAATTGACGAGGTGAATTTTGTGTTTGATGATGTATGTGTGTGTGTGTGTGTGAGAGAGAGAGAGAGAGAGAGAGAGAGAGAGGTTGTGTGCATATTTAAATTGATTAGTGTTGGCATGTAGTGGGGTAGCCAACCCACAATTAGTAATGCATATCCATCAATTGTAACATAAATTAGAGAATCATCATCTACTAAGTTGTAACCGAAGGATGCAACTGAAGAGTAGCAAAAAAACATGAATGTTACTGAAATCTGCTCATCATGCAGCTAGAAAATAGGGCAACACTTATTACTGTGGCATCTTTTTCTCTTTCTAGAGCCAGAAGTAAGGAAAAGGACTGATAGTAGCCTCAAGTTGAGANAAAGGCTGCCTTTCCCGTGTTAATCTTGTAGCATCTTTTCATTTATTCTATTTTTCTTCACTATTATTCTCTCTATTGTTTCCTTCAATATCCTTTTTATTTGTCTTCTCAGAGTGCATCAATTGACCGCTTAGCCATCTAACATGTCAACAACTAAACTCAACAAATCTTCCATGAGATGCCAAAATAAGGTTTGAACCTTGATGTTGTCCCTTACAACACATTGATGGATGGACTCTTCAAAGTGGGTAATCCTAACGATGCAATAAAGTTATTTAAACAGAGGAAGGATATAATTCATCACTGATAAGATTACATATACCACTTGCATGGATGGGCTATACAAGGAAGACACACCCCAAGAGGCCTATAAACTACTATGCAAGATCTTAGAAAAGGTTTGACATTGAGGCTGTGACATATTCAACAGTAAATAATTTATGCTTATTGTAGTTTTCTTTTGTACATAGCCATAAAACATAAAGTCCTTGCATTTTGTATTTATTTTTATCATGTAGGTTTTTCTATATTTTAAAGGTCTCAATTAAAGAACAAATTATATGTTAAGAATTAAATATGGTCTTTAAAGAACATGTAAGAGACATGTTTACTATATTATATTATAAAAAATGTGTTTCCTATATTATGTTATAAAGGTGAATTCCAACTCAAAGGAATTAAAAAAACAACTGAGACAAGTTATACTTCTTGATAGCTTTATGAGCTCTCATCTTCAGGTTGTTCTCTCCATTATTGTAAATCTTAAATGATTATGATATATAGATGAACTTGGATTGTGTGGGAATCTTCTCCTTATATATAAGGAGTTATTGTATAACTTATCATAATATTATCATGGAAATTTTGCAAAGGTGCCTCCAACTATGCTTGTTAAAATTTCACATTCAATTTTTCATGTAAATAATGGGATGACCACAAGAAAAACACCCAAAATATATAAATTATTAGTAAACTTGATTCATTTCAATAGTTTGTTATACATAATTGTGATGCCAATGAGAACATAACATCTAGTTTATTTGTTGTTGTCATGCAAATGATATGAATTTTAGATGTGAGGATATTAAATACTTACAAACATGCTAACACAATTCTTGTAAAAAGGTTGGAAACATGTTTTGGTAGATATCCTTAAATGATTGATGTTGTTGAGCCTATACCTATAGACCATAGTCTCTACATTCTAGAAATCTTGGAGGATCATTTCTTTGTGTGGCTTCATTGGCCTCAAGCTTCTTTTCCATTTTTAAAGGATACGTTAGAGAATTTGATTTCATAAAAAAGATAATAATATAAATACATACAATGATTATATACTTGGTAGGAATTTTACTAATTTTATATTATTTCTCATGCAGGTTTCACTTTTGGCTTCTATAACGATTTGAAATTTCAACTGTGGAATATTTATTGAGATGTCAAACACCGATCGTGGGAAGAAAAGATCAAGAAAAAATGATCTCTCATCATACTTTCAAAGACCTAAATCCAAGGATCCACATTCTCTTCATGGTTCAAGCTCTTTTGATCCACCTATCACTGAAAGAGATGTCAACTCTTGTGAGAATGCATCTAATATCCAAATAATAGATGAGGGAATATGTTCCTCTGGTGATCAAAGTGAGATAAATTCATTTTCACCAAAAAATGGCAGTAGAAAATGTTGAAAATATTTCATTGGAAAAGAACACAACCAATTCATGGAAAAGAAAAAAAAGGCCAATGAGACATAGGGAGAGGCTTCCAACCAAATTAGGTCTCAAAATTTCCATTTATTGAACAAATACCTCCAAAAAATGAGAAAGAGAAGCCAAAAGTTAGATGCAATATATGTAATTGGAAACTTGGCATGCCAACGACATTTCAGATGAAGTTAGATACAATAGAGAAGCATTTAGGAAAGGTGTATGAAAAGAAAATAGTAGATGGCGAGGAGAAATCTATTGTCAGATGGAAAATTTCCAAGGAATGTCAACATGTCAAATATGTCGATGAATATAATAAATATTTAATAAGTAAGGAAAAACTCGAGGCAAGTGGAGGAACCATCACATCTCTATTCAGAAAGACGATGGAAATAATTTTTTTATCCAAGACAATTCAATTAAGCATTGTATTTCACATCTTATCTAAAGGTCGTCCTATGACAGATTATTTAGATTACATGAAATATCTATCTTTTCTTCAATTGAACTTTCCATCATCTCATTGGTATTTAACGAGTGGTTGGGAATGGGAAACATATCTATCTCAAGTAGAAAAGGATGATATGAAAGAGAAGATTGCAAATGCTAGTTTTTTGTCATTGTCTTTGGATGAGGTTACAACTATTGATAATACTTCATGGATATGCATGAACATTTATATGGTTAATGACCATATTAGACATTCCTATCTACTTGGGATTCATAAAATGAGGGATAATTCTACAACTGTAAATATCTATGAACTTCTTATTAATATTTTGAAGGAAATTGGTGGTATGAATCATTTGATGATCGCAAAAAAGGTGGTATGTGTTGGAGTAGATGGAGCATCATTAATGGAAGGACAAAGGAATGGCCTTTGTGTTAGACTACAACTATCAACTTCACCATATATGTTGAATATTCATTGTATGGCTCATAGGATGAATCTTGCATTTAAAATAGTAAGCAAGTTTCCATTGGTTTCAAAAGTTGAAGATCGTGTATGAGAGGCTTATGCATACTTTTCTCGTAGTCCCAAATGATTTTCATAGTTTAAAAAAATTGTTGAAGGAGTTACAAATGGAAACAAGGTATTAAAATATGTTGATACAAGATTGATCTCATTGAATGGACTAGATCAAAGATTATTTAGTGAGTACCAATCCTTGGTAGGGGTGATGTATGAACATCACTTCAGTGTAGATAGAGCTCAAGATCTTCTCTTTCGACTAACTCACATAGAGACATTATTAACATTGGTTGGAATTCTTCCTATGCTATATGAAATGAATGCCCTTGTGACAATGTCTCAAAGTCGTACAATGTATATTGCAAAATACACAAATTCAATAAAATTTGCATTCATTTCATTAGATAATTTGTATATGATGCCAGATTCTTTCATAGGTATACAGTTTACAAATTGGACTATGATCATCGATATAGAAAATAATGATTTTTTTTTTATTTGATGAAAAAGGGATACTATGTATGAAAGTTCGTGGGTATATGGTTCATTTTCATTATATTGATAAGATAGGACGAACCACCAAAGAGTGCCCTGTATCAAAAGACCTATTCGACAATGTTGTCATTTCAGTGAAACACAACTTGATAGAAATTGCAAAATCATTATCATTGGAGATAAGAGAACGATTTCCTCGAGATGAATTATTGGAGGCCATGTCTGTGGTGTACCCTCAATATTAGAACAACGAATAATTTCAAACTGCTTTAAAAAACGACTTTGTGGAAAAATTAAACACTTTAGTGCACCACTTTTGCAAGAAGGCCGAGATACATGGAGAACATGTTGAAGGTATTTTAGATAAATCAAAATTGTTTCAACATGCCACATGCTTCGCTGAAACAATGTGGAATCAATTTCATGTTTTGGAGAGTCCTCTAGAATATTGTCCAGTAACAAGATTATGGACTATTTTGGTGCTAGCTAATACTTACAGGAAAACATATCAGAATATTTCAAATTAGCGGATTTATGTCAAACCATGATTTTGGGATCAGTGGAGGATGAGAGAATGTTTAGTGCACCGTCATTTTTTAAGTCAAAGATGAGGAAAAAGCTTGATAAACATATGGATATATGTTTAAGATTATATGTAACAAAGTATGACATTACCGATTTTCCATATGAAACAACATTAGCTCTTTGGCGATCAAATTGTGATAGAAGGGGAGAAAACAATATAACAAATTTATCTAATGAATTTGATATGGAACATAATTCTTTGGAGACTCATAATAATAGTCCATCTGGAGAAGGTCCCGTTCAGAGTGAAGAAAATGAGCACCAAGATGAGAACTGAGAAATTGATATACCGCAAGATTTGATCTAATCCAATATATATGAGAGCCTAAGGGATACTTATTTTGGTATACATGTTCCATTGGTGGTGCAAGAAATAATGAATGGAATAACACACATGATGTGATTCTTATTATTCATTATTCCTCTATTTTTGGAGTAGGTTGGAATTTCTTTATCATAGGAAGATTACTATATGCCAATTTGAGGTTGCATTTCAGGTAAAAATAGGTTCTATATTTTTGTGTTTTTCATTGTAACATTGGAGCCACATTTCTTGATGCAAGTTATTTTAATATTGATGTTTTGATATTTAACTATTATTTTCTCTTTCTTGTATGTGACAAGAAATAAATATGGAATTTGATGAAGTTGGGACCTATCTCTTCACATAGACAGTGTCCTAGTATTAAAGGGTAAATACCCGATTTAACGAGACTTCCGTTAAGCAAGAATGGTCTCATTGAAATAGATGAAATTTCTTTGATGTCTAGCTTTAATATGTTGATAACTTTTAATAGTTTGTTTGTTTGTTTCATTTTGGTCCTTGGAGCATTTTGTCAAGTTTGAAAATCTGGGTTTATTTTGGTCAAACATTGTGTTAGTCCCTTGAACGCTTCTAGTTCTCATTTAATGTTTGACTGAAACTTTTGTTGTAGCATGATTGTTGGATTCATCTGATTTCCATTGAGTCAAGGGGTTGGGTTAAAGTTAAATACCTTTTTTGAGTAATTTTTTTTTTTCATCTTTTTGTCATGACATTTATTTGAGAAACATATGGTATTAGGCTTAATATATGGCTTTGGTTATTCCGTGGGCACTCAACACTTTTTCCATAATTATGATTATTTTTTTATATGTTTGGTGGTCAAGGAAGGATTTTTTTATTTCCTTTCACTTTGTGGCATGACTTGAGCATCTTCACCTTTTAGGATATACTATGTTTATTTTATATTTTCTTTGAAAATGCATTGATTATTTAGAAAGGGAAATGAGCTATACTTAGCTAAGCGAAGAGAAAAATGGTCTATGCACTAGGTTCCTATGTGTTCATCATAGGAGACCTATTAGCATGAGACCGGCATTACTCTAATGCAATTATACTTTTGATGCCAAGACTAAAANGGGTTTATTTTGGTCAAACATTGTGTTAGTCCCTTGAACGCTTCTAGTTCTCATTTAATGTTTGACTGAAACTTTTGTTGTAGCATGATTGTTGGATTCATCTGATTTCCATTGAGTCAAGGGGTTGGGTTAAAGTTAAATACCTTTTTTGAGTAATTTTTTTTTTTCATCTTTTTGTCATGACATTTATTTGAGAAACATATGGTATTAGGCTTAATATATGGCTTTGGTTATTCCGTGGGCACTCAACACTTTTTCCATAATTATGATTATTTTTTTATATGTTTGGTGGTCAAGGAAGGATTTTTTTATTTCCTTTCACTTTGTGGCATGACTTGAGCATCTTCACCTTTTAGGATATACTATGTTTATTTTATATTTTCTTTGAAAATGCATTGATTATTTAGAAAGGGAAATGAGCTATACTTAGCTAAGCGAAGAGAAAAATGGTCTATGCACTAGGTTCCTATGTGTTCATCATAGGAGACCTATTAGCATGAGACCGGCATTACTCTAATGCAATTATACTTTTGATGCCAAGACTAAAAGAGCATTGCATGTAGCTAGTGGAGGATGAGAGAATTTTTATTGCACTATCATTCTTGAAGTCAAAGTTGGTATACATGTTCCATTGTTGGTGCAAGAAATAGTGAATGGAATAGCACAAATGATGTGATTTTTGTGATTCATTGTTCCTCTATTTTTGGAGTAGGTTGGAAATTATTTATCATAGCAAGATAACAATTTACTATATGCCAATTTGAGGTTGCGTTTCAAGTAAAAATAGGTTGTATTTTTTTGTTTTTTCATTGTAACATTAGAGCCACATTTCCTTGATGCAAGTTATTTTAATATTTATGTTTTGATATTTAACTATTACATTGTCTTGGGGGTAATGCGGTAGAAGAAGAGGAAACCTTAACGAAGAACCCTAGCGAATCATAGAACCAGGCCCGTGTCTGTATGCGGCCAGCACGCACGTCAGAATACTGCCATCTGCTTTGTTGCCTTGACGGTTAGCACCTCACGGGGATCTTGATCTCCTCACAATGAGCACGGAAGAGGGGGGGAAACCCCCCTCGTACAACGACATAGCTGCCAGTGATAGATCGGGCACACGCGCCAAGAGGCCCGCCTTCGAACCTCCGACGCATCTGAGGGATCAACTCTTTACCCAAGAGCAAAGTCACGACAAGGAAATGGAGCACGAGCCCAGCTCATCACATTCACAAACTTCCAAAAATTGGCTGCCAGGTAAGTGCATCCCCCAAATGGAAAAACCACCACTTTATCAGATTAAATCTACAAGGGTGGGGGAAAACACCCAATTCTTGATGGACCACGCACTAATAGGCAAATTCCTAGGCCTCTGGCCAACCGAGAGAGATCTCACTCGCTGGATAAAGGACTGGTGGAACCCCAAAGGAGACTATGAGGTACAACTCAGCTCCAAGGGATTCTTCACAATTATCCTGTACAACCTAGAAGACAAGGACATAATATTTGATAACGGCCCATATTTCTATAACTCAGCAGGTCTCTTCTTAAGGTTCTGGACCGATAGATTCAGCCCAGAGCAAGAGGATTTCTCAAGAGCCCCTGTCTGGATACGACTTTACTCCCTGCCCTAGGAATTTTGGCTGGAAGAAATCCTCATGGGTAGAGGCAACACGGTAGGAAAATATGTTAAAACTTCAGAAGCCACCAAAATAAGGAAATACACTTCATATGCTCGAATCTGCATCTACATGGACATCTCAAAGGCTCTACCAGGTTCTATTACACTGGAATACCAGGATGAGGAATGGAACCAGACAATAGATTACGAGCACATACCCTTTCGCTGCAGAAAATGCCACGAGCATGGTCACCTGTTCAGAGACTGCCCCTTGAACGCCTCAGCCCCCAAACCAGCCGAAGTCAAGCAGAAGGACGGCTTTACCAGCGTCACAGGTAGAAGGAAAAATTCAACAAAAAAACAGAACCAGAGCTCAGCTGCAAGGACCCCCTCCAAGAACTCTTTTGAAGCTCTTAATCAGCTCCAAAAAGAAGCGGAACTACAGATTCCCCCCCAAGCCTCAGCGCAAAGAAAAGGTAAAAGCCCTGAGATATCACACACAACTCATACAAAGGCAAACAATCAGTCAACACATTCAGGCAGAGACGAGGACACCAACATTCTTATTAACGAGACAGATCTGGCAGAGATAGATTTAGAAAAATTGGAGGAAGCCCTTAATCAAAAGGATCTGCAACATCTCCCAGTAGAACAGCTCAGGAAAGTGCATAAGGTTTTCACTGACTCCACGACAGGCTCCACGGCTAGACTGGGCATCTCGTCAGAACCAGGCCACGAGCCCAAAAAACCCATGAAGGATAACAAGAGGCGAGGACGCAAACTCGCACAACAACTCATAAAGGAAGCATGCCATTTAATGATAAACTCGGGACATATACAGAGGTTATCGGAGGGATATCTCAACCCCCCCCCACCATCCTCATGATGAAAACCATATCCTGGAACATTAGAGGTCTTAATGGAAGATCTAAGCAGCGGATCCTCCAAGATTGCATTAAGACAGAAAATCCATACATACTACTATTACAGGAAACCAAATGTGCAGGACGGGAAGCAGAAGGAAATTTTCGGAGTAGCTGGAAGGGCGGGGACTTCTTCCTTCAGGATTCTGTTGGGGCGGCAGGAGGACTAGCCATCCTTTGGAACCCGCAAAAGGTCACTATGAATCATCCCTTCTCCACAAAAGGTACCCTCTCAGCTCACTTCAGAGCTCTAGAATCCTCCAAGGAAGGAGTCATAACAAATGTTTATGGCCCACAATCCCTCCAGGACAAAGAGGTTTTTTTACAAACCCTGTTGTATATTCAAAACCTCATATTCTCGCCGCACTGGATTATTGGGGGCGACTTCAATATGATCCTAACTCTGGAGGAGAAAACTGGAGGTTTAAAAAGGCTGGAGCCGGACAGTGCTAGATTCAAATCCCTAATAGAGCAACTAAAGATGGTGGACTTGGAAAAACGAAATGGGCTCTTCACATGGTCCAACAAAAGGATAGGGCCCCAGCATGTAGCCTGCAGGTTGGATCGCTTTCTAGTCTCTGAAGCACTCCTGGAAAGAGATCAGGTTTGGAAACCAATATTCTACCAAAATCAGGGTCGGACCACTGGCCCATAGTCTTCTGTATGGACCCAGGGCTCCCTGCTAGGCCCAAGCCTTTCCGCTTTGAAAAGTTCTGGCTTACTCATCCAAACTTTGACCAGTTGGCATGCACCTGGTGGGCCCAGGCAGAAATAGATCATGGCACACATATGTACAAGTTCCAACAGCGCCTCAAAAATTTCAAACAACTCATTAAAAGATGGAACAAGACCACCTTTGGCGACATTCTTCTCAGGAAAAGGGAAATTGAGAGCCAACTCAAAGAACTTCAGCGAATATTCATAACAGGGAACTAGACTCAAAACCTGGCAAGAGAAGAAGAAGAACTAGTAGCGAACCTGGAAGCCTGCAGAGAGCAGGAAGAGATCCTTTGGAGGCAAAAATCTAGAGTCCAATGGCTTAAAGAAGGGGAGCGCAACACAAATTTCTTCCATAGGGCAATGACACATCACAGATACATCAATCGCATCACTCAGCTGGAGGATGATCAAGGCACCCCGATAAGAGACCATGATCAAATAGCGGAATAGCTCAACTCCTTCTATCAAGATCTCCTCACAGAGACCAACGTAAACAGGGAAGAGGCCATCCAAAAAGTCATCTGGCACATACCCCGGCTGATTAACCCAGAACAGAACACAGCACTGATGAGGCCTATCACTCAGTCTGAGGTGGACTTAGCTGTTAAGGACATGCCCCCTGGGAAGGCACCAGGCCCTGATGGCTTCACAACAGACTTTTTTCACTACTGCTGGGACATGATCAAGGAAGAGGTATGGCTGGTCGTAGAAGAATCAAGAACATCTGGTCAGGTTCTTTTGGCCTTAAATGCAACCTTTATCACTCTCATTCCCAAGGAAGAGCGCGCCACTCACCCGAAGCAGTTCAGACCAATCTCCCTCTGCAATTTCATCTATAAAATAATCACAAAGGTCATTGCCAATCGCCTTAAGCCTCTCCTACCGACCATCATCTCCAACGAGCAATCCGGCTATGTGGAGGGCAGACAAATCATGGACATCGTCATCCTAGCCAATGAGGTCATCCACTCCTTAAAGACGAGCAAAATACCAGGTATTCTTATCAAACTCGATCTCTCAAAAGCTTTTGATAGACTAAGCTGGCAATATATGCGGTCGGTTTTGGAATCCTTCGGATTCTCTAGCCTCTGGATAGATTGGATTCTTAAGCTCACCTCCTCCTCCTTTTTTTCAATCCTTGTCAATGGCACACCTTCCCGGCCCTTTTTCTCCACCAGAGGTATAAGGCAAGGATACCCTCTTTCCCCCTTCCTCTTTGTTATCATGGCAGAGGGCTTAGGACGCTATCTCAAAGCGGCGGTCCTGGAAGGATCTCTTGACGGGCTGCCGCTCTATAACCTTCATCTAGCGCCTTCACACAACCAATTTGTAGATGACACACTCCTCATAAACACGCCCACGGTTAGAGAAGCCACCAATCTTAACTCAATCCTCTCTGACTTCTCGGAAGCCTCTGTCATGCTGCTTAACCTGGATAAATCAAAGCTATACTTCTTCAACACGCCGGTCTCGGTTCAGGCCCACCTCTCTAGACTTCTCGGCATTGACAGAAGCTCTCTCCCTTCCACTTATCTTGGCATTCCCTTAACTGGAGAGTCAACGAAATCTATCTCTTGGGAAAGCTTGCTATTATCTATATCCAACAGACTAAACAACTGGACCTTTAGACCTCTGAATATTGCTGCCAGACTGGTCCTCCTCAAGTCAGTCCTTCAAGCTCTGCCCACCTATTTGTTTACAGCATTGGCAACGCCCAGCTCGGTCATCAAGGCCATTAGAAACCTCCAACGTAATTTCCTGTGGAAAGGAAACCAGAAAAACAAGAAATGGGCTTTAGTTGGATGGGAAAATCTCTGCAAACCCAAAAAGTTAGGAGGGTTGGGCCTACGAGACCCGGGGAAAATGAACCAAGTCATGGGAGCCAAGATGTGGTGGAGATGGCTGCAGCACCCGCTAGAGCTCTGGGCGCAGCTTTGGAAGCAAAAGAACGCCCCAAATGTACAATCCAACCAATTAATAAGATTCAATGAACCGACGCAAGGTTCCAATATTTGGAACACAGCCTAGCAAAACCGACCCCTGATACAGAAGCACGCTTTCTGGGAGGTAAAAAATGGCGAAAGTGCACTTTTTTGGCAGGATTCATGGCAACACAATCAAGCAGGAGCTACAGCAAAATGGATTACAAACAGTCAAGGATTATTGGATCCCAACTCAAGAAAGGCAACCATGGCGAAAATGGAAAATCAGCAGAGCTGACCTTCAGATTAGGGAGGAAATTGACCTTCTACCGTGGCAGGACTGCATGCAACACCGGAAAATTCCAAGTAAAGAAGGACCGGATGTTCTTAGATGGGGCCACTCCACCTCTGGCATTTTCTCGGTCAAAGAGGCTTACCATTTACAGGGTAACCCTCCAAACCAGACTCCCGATCCCATTTGGAGCAAAATATGGCAGCCTTTTCTATGGCCGAAGGTTTCTTTTTTTCTCTGGCTCAGAGTCCAAAATCGTATCCTCACATGGGACAATCTCAGAAAGAGAGGCTTTATAGGCCCCTCCAGGTGTACCCTATGTCAGCACAACGAGGAAACCATGGAACATCTCCTCAACAATTGCCACTACAGCCATCAGATTTGGGATTGGGGAGCCCAAGCCATGCGCCGATCCCAGAGAAATCGAGACAACATTCGGACCACTTTAGTAAATTGGGAAACAATTTCCTTCCACAACCCAATCCTCCAGCGCATCTGGCAACTGCTACCGGGCTTTATACTCTGGTCAATTTGGAAGGAAAGAAACAAGAGGATATTCAACTCCAAACAGTCCCCCTCTCTCACTACTTGGGAAAGGGTCAAACGGCTCATCCGTGAAACCATTCAATGCAAGGCCTGGCTCCATGAAGACACGCAGTGCAAGCCCGAGGAAAAGATCATTCTGGAAGGCTGGAACTTGCAATTGAGTACACAGCCACAAGGGAAGACCAGCTGTGGGAGGGTCAACAGTCCCTCGATTTGGACCCCACCCCCCCCTGAGTTCCTAAAGCTTAACTTGGATGGGGCCTCCAGGGGTAACCCAGGACCAGCCGGTTTTGGGGCAGTCCTTCGAAACCACTTGGGTAAAATCATTCATTTTATGGATGGCTTTTTGGGTGAAACTACGAACAATGTGGCAGAGCTTACCAGTCTAATAAGATGCCTCCAGATCGCTGCTCATCATCAGTTTCACCGTATAATTATTGAAGGAGACTCCCTAGTAATAATTAAAATCATCTCCAAAATCCTTCACGGCATGCCCCCCTGGCGGATCTCGCCCAGCTGGAGACTCTCTGGACTATTGGAGGACTTCGGAGCTCTCACCAACTCCAATCTCACTCTAATCCCTTCTCATGTTAAACGAGAGGCTAATAAGGTTGCGGATCACCTGGCTAATACAGGAATTGATGAAAAAGAAGATCTTCTACATTTGCAGGCCCAAGTCTCCGAAGAAACAGACCTATCCAGGAGATGCAGAGACCTTGCATGCAGAGATTTCCCAACCCCGGATGGGGTGCCACGCGGCCATGTGGAGACAGCTGGAGGCGCACTCGGCCTCGGCTTAAATGCCGAGGGCCGCCACCCACAAGCCAATATTNAGCCTCTGCAGCAGACTTAAGTTGATGGTACGCCCCCCTCGCGCGTTCATTTACAGCGCACTCGAGACGGGAGAGGTTAAGGGTTGGCAAATGGTTTCAACTTTTGGTTATATGAAATCTTTCACGACATGGCAGAGCAGGGCTGCACCTGCCTCGGTTCCAATTCATGCTGGATTGCTATGGTGCAGCTCGGCTCTTTTCGTGCTCAAACTCTTAGCATTTTCGGTGGACCCTTTTACGTTTGATTCAAAGCAGGTTAAGCCTGACTGCGCCCTGCAAATCAATTCAATTGTGTCTTGGCTCACCTGTCTTCTATGCTACTCGTTCAAATCGCTCCCCATGGCCAGGAAAAGAGGTAGACCGCGCCGTGGCGCGGCCTGGGATGCTCGTAAAGCTCAAAGGCGTCGGAGAGAGCAGCTGGAGCGGGCCTTGGCTCTGGCGACCTCTATCCTAAGGAAAAGAGCAAAGGAAGAGAAGCGGGCGCTCCTCGCCACCATAGC
>SNQJ01S0028934.1:6562-31239 GCA_010110895.2 Picea sitchensis
TCACTGGTTTTCTTTTTGAATGTGCAACATTTTTTTTTAAATTTTCTTCAAATGTGCAGTGGATAGATTTTATTTATTTATTTATTTATTTCACTTCAAATTTTCAAACTATAAATGACCAAGGGTTTATTGTGGTCAAAGACCTTTCCAATTTATTTGTGGCCAAAGGCCAATGGTTTTGTTTCCAAGGGTTACGGATTTTGACTATAAGTCTAGTGGCCAAAGGTCAGGATCAGACTTGCCCTGATACCAAATGTGACGAACCAACCCGGTTTAGATCACACACATCCAAAATATTTGGAACGTTTTAAAGAAATCCATGTGGTTAAATAATATATTAAATAAAATGTATGAGAATATGAATATGATAGTATGATTACAAGTGATGGTGAGGGTCGTATATATACTCACATAGGGGTTCCCTTTCACTAAGAGCCACGATCTTTCATTAGGAAGGTGTCTCTTCATTGTATATTAATTATTTTTATCATTCACACACACACACACACACACACACACACACATACACACACACACATATATTACACCTTGGTTGCTTTTTCAACTCCCCAAACTTTTAAATTAATTGGCTATATCAAGCATTGTAAAGTCATTATCCTAATTGATAGTGACAACACCCATAACTTTATTCTCCTTCTTATCGCCTAAGGGACACATTTCTATATCCATGTAGTGAACAAATTTCAGATCATGATTAGTAATGGTGGATCCATGAAACGCGGGGGTCATTGTGAAAATGTGCGCCTTCAAATTGGTGATTATTCTTTGAAATCCCACATGTTTTCCATTGATATGGGTGGTTGTGACATTATTTTGGGTGTTGAATGGTTGCACACATTGGGTCCCATCACCATGGATTTCAAGGAGTTGTACATGAGCTTCCAATAGTTGGGGCACCATTACACTTTCGAAGGAATAACTGTAGGTTCTTCAGAGATTGTCAGCTCACACCATATGGAGAAAATCCTCAAAAAGGGTCATTCTGGCATTGTCACCCAGTTTCATTATATTCAAGCCTTCCAGACAACTTCCCAACCCATTCATGTCGATATGAAATTCATCTTATTGAAACTCAAAATAAATTTTGAATACCCCCAAGTCCTCCCTCCCTCCTGTGGTGCCCATGATCATTCCATTCCACTCATACCTAGTAGCCTCCCACCCAATGTTCATCCTTATTGCCACCCTTTGCTAAAAAAAATTGAAATTGAAAAGATTGTTCAAGAATTGTTAGCTACCGGTTCTTATTCATCCCCCGTTGTCATGGTATGAAAAAAAGAAGGCACTTAGCCCATGTGTCTTGATTTTTGTGCTCTCAAAAGAATCACCATCAAGGATAAGTTTCCCATTCCAACCATTGATTATCTTTTGGATGAACTTAAAGGTGACCAATTATTTACCAAATTTGATCTTCGTTCAGGCTATCACCAAATATGTATGAAAGAGGCTAATATTCCCAAAACTACTTTTCCCACTCATTGAGGAAATTATGAGTTCTTGGTGATGCCCTTTGACCTTTCTAATGCACCCTCCACCTTCTAGAGTCTCATGAATCATATATTTCAAGCCCTTCTATGCCATTTTTTCCATGTTTCTTTTATGACTTCCTCATCTACAACAAAACTTGGTAGGCCCATGTTACCCAGGTGAATCGGGTCTTACAACTCCTTTCTCATCATCAATTATTTCTCAAGAGGTCCAAATGTGCCTTTGGTGTTTCCAAAATTGAATATTTGGGTGATATTGCTAGTGAGGATAGTGTATGAGTGGACCCAAAGAAAATTGTAGAAATGAAGGATTTGCCTCGTCCCATGACTATTAGAAGTTTACGAGGTTTCCTTGGTCTAACTGTTGATTATTCTCTAACAACCCCTGGTATCCTCTTATACCATGTTGAGATTCCCCTACCTAGCACCCATTAGTTAGCTCAAAATAAAATCACTTTATCTACTAAAAGCATAGCTGAGTAATCAACTAAACATGCAGCGAAAGCACAAACAAGGAAACCAAAAATCTCACACATAGACACCAATATTTTTGAGTAAACCATCCTTGGAAAAACCCTGGAGGAAAAAACCAGTCCTAAGATGCTTTTATTAAGGTCAAATCAAGGCTCTCGTAAGAGGTAAAATGGCCCACTAAGAGAAATACAACTACATACAAACCTGGCCATGTCTTCTCTTTCGTACAACCTATGAATATGACATTTTTAGAGGTGTACATGATTCACCCATTTGTGACTCGTGTATGTACTCAACTGTCTCCATTGTGACATGCTTACATGTACAAAAAACCTGTACGAACACTTTTGTATAGCTAGACTTTCCTCTAGCTTCTATCCTTTGAAGTCCACCTGTGACTACCTTTTCTCTCTCTCCTCCTTGACCTGTATGATCTCTAGATGGAATTCCTTTTCCACCTATCCAAGATATGGAATCACGGTCCTTTATGATCCAAACCCATCCGCATCAACACTTGGATGAAATCTCTTCACCCAACTAGTGATATCTACTCACTCTCATGTAAGCAAAAGTTCTTCTTTACTTCTACACTCCTCATACCAGCAAAACTTCTTCTTTGATAGGTCAAACCTTGATCTCTCATCAAGGTACCTGATCTTAACATTGTTGCACAGTTGGTTGTCATTGATGTCAACCATTAGAGCATTCGAGATACCCCAGAGTTGTGGTCAAGATTGATGGTGAGTTAGTTTTCATTGATGTCAACAAGAGTGGTTGATGTCAATAGATGTATTGGGTGCAATTGATGAAGTCTACACGAAGCCCCAAAGGTGTGGTTATGGAACCTGAAGTTGATCATGGAATAAGGAGATGAAAAAAAGTATAAATACAGTTAAATCATTCATGAATGGATAGTATATTTCATTGCATTTTCGATGATCTTTGGTATGCCACATGGTTCCTCATGGTTGAGGAGTATGACCTTGTGAAGTTGGAGGACCCCGAAGAATGATTTAGAAGCCCCTAGAAGGTCAACAAGTCAACAAGTAGTTACAGGTCATTCATTAAGGGTAAAGTAGTTGCAATAAGAATTTAATTAAGGGTAAAGTGGTTGCAACAAGAGAGTGTGGGTTAGCCCTAAAATAAGGAAAAGGGGTGAAACAATTACAAGTTAATCCCTAAAGGAAGTCACTTGGAAAGTATAAATAAGACTTCAAGAGAATCTTATTAACACATTTTGAACACATTAAATATCTATGTTGTAAAGTGTTATGGGAAGGTACTATTGATAGTGGCAGTGACAATTTGGTCTAGACATATTCAAAAGAAGAATATTGTGAAGAAGGAATAGTAGACCTTGAAGAAGAGTTGATCAGTGCTTTAGACAAATTGACAAAAGAAAGGAAGAAGAAAAAGTCTCTTGAGGAACAATTAGTCAAGAAGAATTCTGAAGAAAGTTTCGAAGAAGCCCAAAATGTCATCATGAATCTAAAAGCTCAACTAGAAGAAGCCAGAAAGATTGAAGAAACATACAAAGGCCAGAAGGAAGAAAAACAATGTTTGAAAGTCGAGATAGCAACATTAATAAAGGAAGCAATGGAAGAGAAACAATGTTTGGAAGCCAAAAGAAAGGAAGCAATGGAAGAGAAGCAGTGTTTGGAAGATGAAAGAAAGGAAGCATAGAAAAGATAAAATATTTTGACAGATAATCTTAAGGAAAGATCAGAAGAATTCAACAAAATTGAACCATAATTTAGTAAAAAAGAAAGAAGGCTTGAAAAGGAAATCATCACTTTGAAGATCAAACTCGAAGAAGCAAAGAGAAAGAGTTATGCACAAGTACTCAAAGGAATGGATCATGGTCAGAAAGAATCGAAGAAGAATGAGTATAATAAAGATACTTCTTCCACATTCAAGCAACAAAGAAGCTTCAATCATGATGAAGGGATCAACAAAAGAGAAGATCATGATCAACCAAGGCATGAATTCAGAAGGACTACACCACAAAAAAAATCATTTACTCCTAGGTATGTAAATTTCTTTTATGGTCATTGTTTTAATTGTACTAACTTTGGACATAAAGTTGTAGATTGCAGGGCCTGTGGAATAAATGTTCAAGAAAGAAAAGCTAATGTGGCTCCACATAACATTGAATGTTACAAATGCCACGATTATGGTCACATAGCTCATGATTTTAGAAGCATGATGGATACTTCTATGAAAGAGAACTTTGATATCATATTTAAGAAAGTTTGGAAAGTAAAACAAGAACAAGTAAAAGAAGAATAGATGAATGAAGTACACCCATAAGTCATACTCTCAGGATTGGTAATAGTTAGAGATAAGGACAAATCTATAGTAAAAAGGGAAGATATCGGATACAGGAAGGTTTGGAGAAGAAATAAAAAATAATAAGAAAAAGTGAATGAAGACCAGGTCCCAGAGATCGCAGAAGCTGCAATAGTGTGAAAAATAAGAGAAAAGAAGGTAAATAAAGAACACGTGTAAGAAATTGTACTCTCGTGAATTGTAGTGCATGATCATAATGAATCCATGGGAAAAAATGAAGAAGTTAGAGTTCAAAGAGATGATGAGTCTACAAATGAAGAGGAAGACTACTTTGCATTAGGGAATATTCATCCATTGTTCTGAGCCATCTGGCTTGTAGACGCCCAATAAACATGAATGATGAATAGGGGGAGTCAATGCAGTAGCTACTATAGATTAGAGAACCATCCATCGATCAATGTGAAATGCTTGCAGAGACAAATTCAGAGCATTTAGATAGAAAAAGTACATATTGATCGATTGAGAAGTAGTGTTCCCATGCAAATATCATAGGAATATCATTGACACACTTTCCAGACATGGATATATTCACTACAGGTTCAAGGATGTATTGCAGATCAGTGGACATATTTGATTCGGTATCAGATATAGGAATATGTGATGATCAATTGCATCCATGATAGTACAATAATAGATGGGTCAACATTGTGGACAATTTGCGAGATATGGACATAGATGGATACTTAGTAGGTATAATTAACATGGGTTAGAGTAGATACATAGCAGTGCATCTACAATTGGAATCAGTTGGTCACAGAAAGACAAGGAGTGAAAGGCACAACAAAACAGGGAAAGAGAAACAATTAGCATAATCTAAATCATTAGAAGAAAATCATTGAACGATATGGTCAAGTGAGCATGATCACAAGTGAATGAAGAAATCAAGTAATTAATGCCTTTTATATTTGTCAAAGAGTTACAAGAGGAAGCATCAATGGACAATTATCAAGCACTTGAAAAGAGGAAAGGAAACATTTACATGTAGCCCTACATTGATCAACACGATATCTTTCATAGAAGTCAAGGGAAGAGAAATCGCCAAAGAAAGAGATCAGGAAAGAAATATTAGAAGCATGTAGGCAGGGGGAGACATATCGACAAGGGGAGTTACCCTTTTTACCCATGATGTCAAAGGAAGAGAAATAGAAATATCAAGCACATGAATTTAGATAAGGATTGTTGAGAGAAGGTATACTTTCAGGGGGAGTCACTCTTTGATATCAAAAGGGAAGAAGAACTTGGAGAGGAACACGAGGAGAGAAACATGTGAAGAGAAAGAACAAGGGCATGGAAACAAAGAGAGAGAACAAATGCATGAAGACATGGCGAGCAACCCCAAGGAGAGAGACCCTTTTCCATTGATGTCAAAGGAGGAGAGAGAGAAACATTGATGAGGAGCAATGGTCAAAGGGGGAGCATGAGTATTGGAGTATGAGTGTTGCCATCAATGCCAAAGGGGGAGATTTTTGGACAATTGGTTGTCATTGATTTCAACCATTAGATAATTTGAGATACCCTAGAGTTGTGGTCAAGATTTATGGTGATTTAGTTTTCATTGATGTCAACAAGAGTGGTTGATGTCAACAAATGTATTGGGTGCAATTGATGAAGTCTACACGAAGCCCAAGAGGTGTGGTTATGGAACCCTAAGTTGATCGAGGAATGAGGACATGAACAATAGTGTAAATGTAGGTAACTCATTCATGGATGGATGATATGTGTCATGTCATTTCCGATGATATGTGGTAAGCCGCACGGTTTCTCACGGTTGAGGAGTTATGGCATTGTGAAGTTGGAGGACCCCAAAGAATGACCTAGAAGCCCCTAGAAGGTCAACAAGTCAACACGTAGTTGTAGGTCATTCATTAAGGGTAAAGTAGTTGAAACAAGAATTTAATTAAGGGTAAAGTAATTGCAAGAAGAGAGTGTGGGTTAGCCCTAAAATAAGGAAAAGGGGTAAAACAATTACAAGCTAACCCCTAAAGGAAGTCATTTGCAAAGTATAAATAATACTTAAAGAGACTCCTATCAGCACATTTTGAGCACATTGAATATCTATGTTGTAAAGTGTTATGGGCATGTACTATTGATAGATCTGAAGCAGTAAGTTTGAGGAAGTGAAGTCCAGTCAAGAGAGAAGTTGCAGGATCTGAAGGGAAGAAGTTGAGTTTACTGTTATAGGGTTTTCTTGAGGTTATCCACGAATTATAGTGAAGGAAGAGCGCAAATATCCACGAGTTGCTGGCTCAAAGAAGCACGAACATACACAAGGTTCAGTGAAGGAAAACGTGGATGGACAAATAAGCATAGAAATCTGTGGGTTACACATCAGTAGGGCGCGTATGTATGCGGGCTGTAGTGGAGGAAAGCGTGGATATTTGCGGGTAGTAGAGGAACAAGTCGCAGATATGTGAAAAGGCTTATGAAAGGTTGAGAAGTGATGCTTGTACTAGGTTGTCGATGCCCATGTTGGTTTACTTAATTGTTATCTGATATATCGGGGTGTATACAGGATCATAGGTATGCTTATGTGTTAGTTTTTTCTTATGTTGTAATGGTACATGCTTGAGGCATGTCATGGTAATGATTATGCATGGTACACCTTGGTGATGGTATGATACATTGATAGAGGCACATATTGGGTACTCGGAATATGGTTTGTTGTATGGTATATGAGTGATATGGCACATGTTTGATGGTATCTCTTGGTTGAGAATCGAATGACATAGGCAACCTACAAACCAACTTTGAGACCTGAAACTAGCCTTTCGGACCTGGAGAGGGTTGTCTCGTGAGACTTTGTCTCGATACAGGATATGGCTTTAAGTTGTCGGCTAGATTTAACACCTTTAAATAATAAATTCCTGGTTTTATTGGTGCAAGAGAGTAAGACCTTGGGCTATGGCGTCAGTTTAATAAAACGATGGAAACAAATGACTTGGTGACTGAACTTGAGAGGATAAAGGATAATCGATCAACAGTCTTCAGTTAAAAATTGTTATGTGTGGCGGGGAGAAGAACACATGAAGTAACTCGGAGCACCTCTGAGGATGAATTCAGAGTTAACTTAGCAGAAAAAGGTTTGTCTGAATGACGCGAATCCCAGGTCACTACGCAATGAATCCCATGTTTGAAATTATGTTCCTATTCAGACATAAATAGATATGGATAAAGAACATAAGAAGTACATATGCAAAGAAAGGAAACAATACATCCGACTGCTACAATTATAATCTTTTCATCAAAGCTTCAGGACTTTTGCATTAAATTTTGATCGAACTCAAACTACATTCAATAGTCATTTTCTACACTAATGTTTCCAACCAACCTGAATTACATTGAAAATATAAAATATATAGGCAAGGACGATGCTTGGACTTCCCTGCTCCCTAGCCACTATCCCTAGAATCTAGGAAACTGTCCGTCCTCTGTTCAATGACTTTTCGTATGACCTCTTTCCAAAAATAGAAACCAACTGTGTTTGGTCGCGTCATAACCACTTGTCTTTTGCACGGGGGTTTGTTTATCAACAGGGTCTCGTCATAGGGGAGAGTGAAGTGTCGCTGCCTTCATTTGACAGGCTATCAGAAATGATCCAGTGCTCTGTTAGATTCCCGCCATCTACTATAACGGTCCTATTTTCAGCCACCTGCTCATTTGCTAGGGCACATACAATGGAAAATGACTGCTGACTGGCGCAGTCGTTACCAAAATGACAAAACCGTCCAAGGGAGATGCCTTCTTCAAAGCTTCCAAGATCTATGCCACATTTGAGAATACCAAAATGAAGTCAGTTAATCACGTTTCTTCTGCACGCTAGCAAGATCCACGCAGACTTTCTCCCCAACCACTTCACATTCTCTAAGATTCTTCACATTCATTTCTTTCGATGTCCTTTGTGTTTCATGCAACTGTACAATTGTATCCTGTGCTTCATGGAGCTGTCTCTTGAGCCACTTCACATTTCCCTCGCGGCCTTCTGATGCTGACACTTTGAGGGTCTTCGCTACCAACTATCGTTTTAGTTTTCTGTTTTCCTGGTAAATTTCGGTGATGGTGAGTTGCGCTTGCTTCAGCTACTGAGATGGCCCTCAAACATTAGTGCCCATGGTATATGTCCTCCTCATTCTACTCCAGTTTTCTTGATTTGTACCCTCGAGAGGTTCCAGCTAAATAATGCGCATAAGTAATTCTTCGACAGTTGATCTTGTGCATGACTCATTTGGGACTCAGGTTTCCACAACTTCCTTGTTCTTCCTTGGCTTGCCCCTTCTCTAGGGTATCTACTGCTGGGGAGATAGGGCTTCTAACATCCTTCCTTCCTGCATAACTTCTTCCACTCCAACCTTCGTGTGGTGTGATTTTATTGTTTCTGCGGGTAGAGGGAAATCTCCCTTTTGATCCTTGGGGACGCTCGCTATGAGCAAGAATGAATCCTAGTCACTTTGGGGCTCGGGCCTGGCACGTCTACCACTTCACACACCCTTTACTATGTTTTGGGAGGTTTCCATGGTGCACCTCGTATTTTCCCTACGCGTGGTGGATCTGGTAAAGGCCCAAGGTGGGAAACTTGATCAGCCTGAGCTTGCGAGAGAAAATTACAAACAATGCATAAGCTTGGCGGGTGAGTAGAATGCACACAGAACATACAAAATTTATAACAGAGTGGGAGGGAGGTGGAATCGTTCCAAGGAAAGCTGAATTCATGGAAACTAGATGTTTCGAAACTAACTGCAGATTTTCCATAGCACATCCACGCGTGTAAAGTACAACTGAGAAGGGCTGCAGGGCATATGTGATACGAACGCTGCGGTTTTTCATTCTTCTAGCCTTCATAATGAGTCGATGATGGTCACTGCACTTGCCGATGTGACTTATGTTAAACAACTTGCCCTGTTCCGAGGCACGTAGGAACTTCCCTTATGACAGGACCTGACTCTTTTGGAACATACTCATACTTTTACGCATGTTTGGACTGTGACATCCCTTTCCGATTGCAAGGGACAAATAACCACTTGCTTGACTTTGACCTCTATGTTGTCCGGTACTTGACCTTACATTCTTTGACACACGGACGTAAACCCAACTAAGATTGACTCTAACTAAAAGGAAAATGACGACGCTAACAACTGGCTCCAATGGGGATGCTATCCTCCCAGCGAGGTAGCAAAGAATAGTAGACCAGGTGTCTAACCATTAAGCCTTATTCGACTTTTAGACACTGAAATATGAAAAAAAAAAATGAAACCTAAACCTATCGATGCAGTTTCTAGAAGATCAGGCGTAAACTCAGGGCCTTCACTTCGGGCTTCAATTTTCTGCTGACATACTGACTCAACACAAAAATAAAATGACTATTTGCATTGACATGTGACTTAATAGATTTTATTTCATTAGATAGTGTTTGAGGAACCTGCCGTTTATGGGCCCCCAACCAACACACTCTCCATTTAGTTCTTCTAGAAAATAAGCATTATTTCCGCGATATGCACCAATTTTGATTGGGCCCGTCCAAAGATTATCAAATTTTCCATGCTTTCCTTTGTCCTCATTCCTTGCGTCCCATTTCAACACCAGATCCCACNAAAAAAAAAATGAAACCTAAACCTATCGATGCAGTTTCTAGAAGATCAGGCGTAAACTCAGGGCCTTCACTTCGGGCTTCAATTTTCTGCTGACATACTGACTCAACACAAAAATAAAATGACTATTTGCATTGACATGTGACTTAATAGATTTTATTTCATTAGATAGTGTTTGAGGAACCTGCCGTTTATGGGCCCCCAACCAACACACTCTCCATTTAGTTCTTCTAGAAAATAAGCATTATTTCCGCGATATGCACCAATTTTGATTGGGCCCGTCCAAAGATTATCAAATTTTCCATGCTTTCCTTTGTCCTCATTCCTTGCGTCCCATTTCAACACCAGATCCCACAACTAAAATTCCTCTTGCTTAGAATTCTTGTCAAATGTTTTCTTCATCCTCTCCTAGTGGAGTTGTGATTGATTGTACACATGTTCCCTCATTTGCTGTGTGTGAATTAGCTGATTTATTTTCCTATACGTGTCATCTGGCTCAGCCTCCTGCTCTTGCAACAAATTTCTGATGGGCAACCCCAGTGAGGTAGGGAAAATTGCGTCTGCGCTGTATACAATCTGGAATGTCAACGTTGAGATGGACTTCTTGGTGGTAACCCAATCCACCCACATCACATAAATAATATTTTTATGCGAGGCCTTCTTGTTGTCTTGCAGGAGTCTTTTGATGATCGTGGTCAGGATTTTATTTGATGATTTTGCTAACCCATTTCCTTGCGGGTAGTACACTGTAGAATGCCCCAGGGTTATATTGTAATCCTAACAAAAATTCTCCATCTTCTTGGAATTGAATGCGGCCGCGTTATCTGTTATGATCTTGATAGGGAATCCAAATCTCAATAGGATGTCTGTCTCCAAAAAATGGATAATGACTGCATCAGTATCCTGCTTCGTGGGGATTGCTTCTATCCATTTCGTGAATTAATCTGTGGCCGTGAGTGTCCATCCGTGCTGCACCGAGGATGGCAGATTTATTTCCCCTATAAAATCCAAGCCCCACTACATGAAAGGTGCTTCGACCGAGATCGGTTTTAGTGGCAGGGGCCGCAACTTCCTTCTTCCGTCGAAAATATGACACTCGTGGCAAGTAGAAACTTCTTTATATATGTCTGCGAAGATGGTAGGCCAATAAAATCTGCTCTCAGGATTTTTTGCGCAATGGTTTTTCAGTAGTGGTGTCCTCCGCAATCGCCTTTATGAAATTCTTCGATAGCTCGTTTTGCATCGTTTTCTAGCAAACAAGTCAGCAATATCCCTCCGGGATCTTTCCAGTATAGTGAACTATCCAGGATGCAGAACTTAACCACTTTGAGCTTTAAAAATATGGCCTTGGTCTTACTTAAACTCAAAGGGGCTTGCGGATTCCTCAACACGTAGATGATGTATGTATACCATGAAGAATCGACGAAATCCCGAGACACCCACGCATTTGTTTCTTCTTGAGGATTCTCTAACAAATCAACATTTAAGTTTATCCCCACAATGTCACAGTCCGACTGCACCATCAAATTTTCAAGGCCCTACCCTTTAACCAACTTTGTGGCATTGATTTTGAGATCATATTGCAGCATGGCCGTTATCCACTTACCCCTCCTCCCCTCAGGGTCAGGTTGAGTCAGGAAATCTTTGACTGAGTTGCTGGGCACGTAAGCAATAACGTGGGAGTGTAATATGTACATCCTGAACTCTTTTAGGGATAATACTAAGGCGTATGCTTGTTTCTCCATAATGTCATACCTTAGTGGAGAATCCCTCAATGTCCTGTTGATATAGGCTATGGGTTTTTCAACGTTATGATCGTCTTTCTATAACAACATGCCAACAATTGTATGCTCCAAGGCAAATGAAAAGAAGATGAAGTCCTTTGTGAAGTCTGGACTGGCCAGCACAGAAGCTTTAGTCAGCACTACTTTGATATCCTCAAATTATTTCTTGGCTTTCGAGTTCCACTTCATCTCATTTCCCTTTCTAAGCATGCAGGTGATATGTTTTATAATTTCTGCCAGGTTCAGAATGAACCTTCTCAAGAAATTCACCTTTCCCAGGAAGGATTGCACTTCCTTCTTACTGCATGGAGTGCCGATTTTTAGGATCCCTTCAACCCTGCTGGGGTCTATCTTGATACCCTCTTTTGAGATTATGTGCCCCAGCATCTTCCCTTCTTGCATCCCAAAATGTGATTTTTTTGGATTTAATGATATGACAAATTTCCCGCACTTCTGGAAAACTTTCTTCAGATGTCCGGGGTGTTGTTCACTGGAGTCATAATATACTGTGATGTCATATAGATAGATCACAATAAACATGTCATTTTCATCAACAAATGATATGTCCATTTCCCTCTGGAAGTTATCTCCAATGTTCATCAGGTCGAAAGGCATATTGTCATACATGAATGTCCCCCATGGTGTTGTAAAAGTCGTCTTTTCTCTGTCGTCCAGGCGGACCATGATATGATTATAGCCTGAAAATCCATCCAACATGGACATGTTTTGGGGCCCCACCACCTTTTACATAATATAGTCCATTTTAGGGAGTGGGTAGTGGTCTTTAAGGGACACTTTGTTTAAGTTTCGAAAATCCACACATAATCTTATTTCACCGCTCTTTTTTCTTACAGGTACCAAATTGGCCACCCACTTCGAAAACCTTAAAGAAATGATAATTTTAGCGTCAAAGAGTTTCTTTACCTCCTTTTCAATCAGCGACAAGAGTAGGGGATTTATCTATCTCAACTTCTATTTGAAAGGCCTCTGGTCTTCTTTTAGAGGGATGACATGCTAAATCACTTTAGTGTCATACACCTTCAAGTTGCCATAACTCCGAGCGAAAACATTGGGGAAATATTTCATGAGATTGATGTAGTCTTGCTTGACCTCTGGACTGAGCGTTTTTGACAATTTGATTATTTTCGGGTTCTCCTCAGTCCCGATCCTCATCGTTTGCAGTGATCTTGGGATTTCTAGCCATTTTGTTTTCGTCAAACAACTTTTCCAGTGGAACTAAACCCTTTGGGATGACATTATTTTTTAGTTGTACTATGTCCCTTCCCGCTATTTGGTTCTGGAAAGGGTCATCACCACTGCACAAATTTTCTCTCTCATCTTCATCGCAAAAACACTCGTCAACAATGTTTATGTTAGCGAACTCGTCGCTCATTAGGAGGAATCTATCCACCTATTTCTCATTCTCAAACACCTGCCAACATTTGATATTATCAGGCACTGACAGCCCGTGTTTGACTTTGATCTCGTATTTTCTGTTGGGAAGGATGGGAATTTTGAAAATTGAGGCCGAGGTGGCCAATGCGTCAGCAATTTGATTCTGCCCCCTTAGGATCCCTCACAGATTATACTCCAAGAATTCTTCAAGGAGGTCCAACACTAGGTTTCTATATGCTCTCATCCTGGGGTGTTTGGATTGATATATGCCCTTCACCTAGTTTATAACAAGTTTAGAGTCCCCATGCACCACTATCCTTTTTGCGCCTAATTATTTCAAAACCTTCAGGCCCAAAATCAATGCCTCATACTCGACCATGTTATTTTTACATTCGAACGCGATATTGTACGAGCACAGTTTTATGCCCACCTCGGGGGGGGCTTATCCATACACTGCCCCCTACTCCTTCCTTACTAATAGCGCCATCGAAACTCATGTTCCATATCTCGTTTTTTGTGAAATTCTTTGTGTCGATGCACTCTGTTGCTTGTCGCGCGACTTCCTCATTGACGGTCATGATGGCTATTAGCTCTTCCTCTTCAAAGCTTAGGTCATTGTAGAATATGGAGGAATTGACCTCAGTGTCAACGTAGTAGATAGGATGGTTATTTGGATGCGTCTTACTGCTTACCATGTACTTTAGCAACACTTCTCTGTACAACCTTCTATCCTGGCCAAAGATAGGAATGGTGGCATATGACATGTCCAGTTGTCGGGTCCCCTTTAACTTCACAGCCCACGACCTGGATAGAAGCATGCCAAAATTAGGGGGTATGTTTGGCACGACCACATCCATAACCATGTTCTTCGAAGGAATTTGGGCCAACGACATGACCAAGTCTTTGATGAGACCCAAGCACTTGACCTTCCTTGAATCAAAAGAAAAAAGGTTCTTATAGGGCCTGGTGATGTCTAAACCCAAATCGTCCATGATCGCCTTTGGCATGAGTTTGTGCGATGCGCTAAAGTCTAGCATGGTTTTATGCAGGGTCATGTCATGGACTTTAAGACTAACATAGAATGGGGGAACATCCTCAGTATCCCTTGTCTCCTCTACGTGTGGACCAAAAAAAATGGCAGGGTGATCGTCTTGGACGTTCAAAGTGTCGAGAGTTTGTCCCATTTTAATAATCTGCTCCCTATATTCACCCCTTTTGATAAGTTCGTGGAACGGGATGAAGATTTTGATTTTGGCCATTTCATGCTCAAAGTTAAAGGGGGGACAGACCTTCTCTACCTCTTTTCCACATGCTTCCCGGCTTGTATCCAACGCTTTCCTGAGGGCTTCCTCCTTTGAATTTGCCTTTTCAGTTGCATCCTTGGTTGGGTTGTCTAGCTTTGGTCGGCTTGTGGAAGGGGTGTTAGCCAGAGGTTTCCTTATGGGATTTGTCTGCTGAGGTTTGGTAGGTGCCTCCTTGCTCCCAAGGTTATATTTCTTTTGAAACTGCATGATGGAATTCTGAAAACCTTTCCTGAACTCTTCTGTTTCTCAGGACATAATATCATCCGTCTCAAGCATCATATCATAATTTTCTCTCATGTACTAATCATGTTATCCCTTTGTCAAAAACACGCCCAGATTCTTGTCATTGCAACAATGCATTTGGTCTTTGAGCATCTGATCGAAGTCCTCGTCCACGTAATTGTTTTGGAACGGAGGCCTTGTTTGCTAGTCGCCCTACTGTCTCTGCTCCCTCTGTCTTATCTAAGGAACTTGACCCCTTCTGAGGTTCTTATTTATGGGCTAGGGGTCATGATGTTCTCAAGCAGCATCTCTGTTTCCCATAGACATTCTCTCCATCAGTTTCTCCATCATCTTCATCATCAAGTCGAATTTGTCGTCTGAAGACTGATATGTCAATGGTTGTGAGTCTCCTTGGGGTTTCTTATCACCTCTGTTGAATCTATGTATGATCTTCCCCAACGCCATCATGTTTACCTCGAATTTGCTTGTGTCGCTCATCATTGCGTCTAGATTTGTTGATCTTCTTTCTCTCAACAACAAGGTGAAATCACTGATGAAGGAGTTGGTGTATCACAACTACGCAACCCCAAGGGGTGGCTGGACTTCTACAGGAATCGAGTTATAAACCCTCATGAAACAGGCTGAGAATTTTTGCACCGTTTCTTCCGGCACCCTCTTCATATTATTGTACCGCGTCAACAACTACAAGGGGTTCTTCTTGTTTCGCCATCTAGTAATGAAAGACATTTCGAACGCGACGAAGTCTCAAATTCTTGTTGCCAGGAGAGCTTTGAACCATTTCCTCACCTCCCCCAAAAGGCTCTGTGCGAACAACCTCATTTTCACGTCTGCATAGTATACCTCCTTTAGGTCAATGAAATCGTTGAACCAATCCAGATGCCTCTGGGATGAAACGTTCCCTTCAACATCGTAGAGCTTAATCCTCTGGCTGTAATTTTGGGGCAAATCATGCAGTTGGGCTGGCAGAATGAGGGGGGTGAATTTGGCGGCCAGGGAAGTAGGAGGGTTGGGGATTTGAGGGATATTATTAGGCATCTGGGCTTAGAATCTCTTCTGGTCGAAAAATATCTCATCTAACTGGTTTTTGACTTAGACCTGAACAGGGTTTGCTCAAATAATGCATCAAACTCAATGTTGTCATTGCTTTGCGCGCCATCTTTGGGTAAGGATAGGATTGTGTCCAGGTAATAGAACGGGTCCAACACTTTCTCTCTAGTCCTGCGTAGAATTTTCTCGGGGTCGTACACAGGCTCTACAGGGTTTGGGTCAGGATTTACTCTGGTGTGGATCGTCTTTGGAGCCAGGGTTCCTAAACCTCATTAGATGGTGCTACATGTCTTTTTGATTGGACTCGATAGGGTAAAGGTTTCAACCAATAGAGATGTTTGTCCCTATGTTACCCTCAGGGGTCAAAACTGTAACTTTAGTCGTTATCCCAGGGAAAATTTATTCAATTCCGTCCCCGACAATGACGCCAGAATGTTAGCACTCTGTAAACTTCGTTTGGCTGAGAAACGAATGACAGAGGCAACCTACAAACCAACTTTGAGACCTGAAACTAGCCTTTCAGACCTGGAGAGGGCTCTCTCGGGAGACTTCGTCTCAATACAGGATATGGATTTAAGCTGTCCGCTAGATTTAACACCTTTAAATAATAAATTCCTGGTTCTATTGGCACAAGAGAGTAAGACCTTGGGCTATGGAGTTGGTTTAAGAAAATGATGGAAACAAATGACTCAGTGACTAAACTTGAGAGGATAAAGGCTAAGTGAGTAATTGTCTTCAGTTAAAAATCATTGTGTGTGGCAGGGAGAAGAACACATGAAGTAACTCAGAGCACCTCTGAGGATGAATTCATAGTTAACTTAGCGGAAAACGGTTTGTTTGAATGGCGTGAATCCCAGGGTGATGCGTAGCGAATCCCAGGTTTGAAATTACATTCCTATTAAGACATAAATAGATATGGATAAAGAACACAGGAACAATACATCCGACTACTAAAATTAGAATATTTTCATCAAAGCTTCAGGAATTTTGCATTAAATTTCGATCGAATTCAAACTACATTCAATAGTCACTGGCTACACTAATTTTTCCAACCAACCTAACTTACATTGAAAAGATAAAATATATAGGCAAGGGCGCCGCTTGCGCTGCCTTGCTCCCTAGCTACTATCCCTAGAATCTAGGAAACTATCCGTCCTCTGTTCAATAACTTTTTGTATGACCTCTTTCCAAAAATAGAAACCAATTGTGTTTGGTCGCGTCATAACCGCTTGTCTTTTCCATGAGGGTTCGGTTATCAGCAAGGTCTCGTCATAAGGGAGAGTGAAGTGTCGCTGCCTTCCTTTGATAGGCTATTAGAAACAATCCAGTGCTCTGTCAGATTCCTGTCATCTACTGTAATGATCCTTCTTTCAGTCGCCTGCTCATTTTCTAGGGCGCATATGTTGCGAGCGACTGTCACAGTCGTTAACAAAATGAAAAAACTGTCCAAGGGTGATTCCTTCTTCAAAACTGCCAAGATTTGCGCCACGTTCAAGAATACCAAAATGAACTTAGTTAATCATGTTTCTTCTACGCGATGGCAAGATCTGCGCAGATTTTCTCCCCAACCGCTTCACATTCTCTGAGCTTCTTTGCATTCCTTTCTTCCGACGTCCTTTATGTTTTGCGCAACTATACGATCATATCCTAAGCTTCCTGGAGTTGTCTCTTCAGCCATGTCATATTTCCCTCTAGGCCTTGTGATGTCAACACTTTGAGGGTTTTTGCTTCCAACTTTCGTTTTAGTTCTCTATTTTCCTGGTAAAGTTCGGCGATAGCGAGTTGCGCCTTCTTCAACTGCTGAGATGGCTCTCGAACATTAGTGCCTGCAGTATCTGTCCTCCTCATTCTGCTCCAGTTTTCTTGACTTGTACCCTCGACAGGTTCCATTCGAATAACGTGCATAAGTAATTCTTCGACAACCAATCTTGCACATGACTCAATTGGGACTCAGGTTTCCCCAACTTCCTTGTTCTTCCTTGGATTTCCCCTTCTCCAGGGTATCTGCTGCTGGGGAGACATGGATTCCAATGTCCTTCCTTCCTGCACAACTTCTTTCACTCTAGCCTTCGTGCGGTGTGATTTTATCGCTTCCGCGGGTAGAGGGAAATCTCCCTTTTGATCCTTGGGGATGCCCACTCCGAGCAAGAATGAATCTGTTGGCATATTTACAGACATGAGCCAAAGTATGCTTATTTTTCATTGATGGCAAGATCAACATGCTGAGAGTATACTTGTTTTCCAATGATAGCAAGATCACCAGTGCAACGATGATGGCATGGAAAGAACAGAAGTGTAAGATTAGGAGGAGGAGGAATAGTGATCGTTGGATCACCCATCCCGAATTCCCGATCACCTTCAGATCCGAATTCAGACAGGAGGAGTGCATAGAAGAGGAGAACAAATGTTAGACGTTGGATCTGAGCGTCGAGGACCAACAGCCGTCAGATCCTATATAACTGTGAAGAGGATAAGTCTGAGTACTATCCTCTAACTCGCGATATGCGAGGTCACGAAACAATCATGGCCATTGGAGCCAGAGGACACGTGGCGATTGATTGGAATTTCGCTGACTTGCACATTGGAGTAGTCAAAGGAGCGTGGTGTAGGAAATCGCGATATGTGAAGTCACAAAATTTTCTGGGCCATTGGAGCAAGAGGACAAGTGGTGATTAATTGGAATTTCGTTGACTCATGAACTGGAAGAGTCAAAGGTGAGAGTTGGAGGAACTCGCGAAATGTGAATTCGCGAAATGATCTGGGTCGTTGGATCCAGAGGAAACGTCGCGAGAGATCAACATTTCATTGACTCGTGAGCTGGAGAAGCCAAAGGAATGTGACACAGGAACTCGCAATATGCGAAGTCGCAAAATGATTTGAGTCGTCGGATCACCGAGAAATCTCGACCATTGATTTGATATGGAACATTTTAGAGTTTCATGATTTGATAGATTCAAGGCAACTCACAGTAGGAAATCATGAAACATGAAATCATGATTTTATCATAATCGTCGATCAAAGGGGAAGATCTAGACCGTTGATCTGATATGAAGTATTTCAAAGTTTCACATATCGTGAGTTTGGAAGCAACTCACAGTAGGAGGTCATGATATGAGAAATCGTGAAGCAACCTCGTGCTTGGCCCTTGGTCATAGCTAGTGGTCACATCAACAGGAGATAAGGGAAGGAGCTAGCTGTGCTAGGCTCTATTTCAGAGTTTCGCGAGTTTGGAAGATCGAGGCAACTTGCAGCTGGATATCCCAAAATGTGAAGTCGAAGTGCCTGTTGGATAGGCATCTGGTCACAACCGTGATCACGTGGAAGGTATGGGCTTAGCAAGAAGAGCTAGCACCCATTGTGTAGATTTCTGAGAGAGGGAAAAATGTGCCAAAGACATGAGTGCACGAAGGTTCTCTCAGTAACAACTATAGATAGACTGATTGTAATTGCATAAAACGACTGATTGCATCTACCAGAGAATTCGAAGAATCTCAGGGTGATCTCTAGAGAAGATGAAGAGTCTCAAGGTAACTGCCAGTGGAATGCAGACCCATCATAGATACCCTTGATAGATGGAAAAGCATCGAAGACTATAGCTGCCAGAAAAGCCAAATAATCTCATGAACGACCACTAATGATGAACATTCTCAACATAACGACCATGGATGAAGAACAAACTCAGCGTAACCACCAGAGGGGATGAAGAGTTAGCTGGATGATCTGGCAAAGGAATTGTCACTTTAAATATACGCAAAACAAAGAAGTGGAGGTTGCTTCTGTTGAGAGTAATTTCACACGGGAAAAAGCATGCTGTGGACAATAGCCGAAATGCACAGAAGAGGCATAGAGCATAGAACATAGATGGATATATGAGATAGGAATAAAAATTTGAGGTGCGCACACAAAGACAGAGTATAATAACAAAAATCTTATGAATATGCGAGGAGGAGGACACTGAAGCAGGCAGAGCAGAGCAGTGTATCAAAACAATGATGAGACTGGTAAGCCATTGATGAATATCATATCACTGTAATAGAATCAAGAAAGCAAAGATTAATATTTCAGGGTGGAAGGGAGGTGCTAGGGAGGAATGTTGTCCTCAGAGGTTCAAGTGGGTGCTTGAACATAGGGAGTTGTAGCTTCCATCTGGTTGCAGCTAGAAAAACTAGGGTGGCAGGGTAGTGTAAGGGAGAACTATTTTTCTTTGTTATACAGGTCGGTTCCTGTGTGACTGGAAGTTGGTGATTCCATCCAGTTGGTGCTGGAACACTTAGGGAGTTGGTGCTTCCTTCTAGTGGGTGCTAGATAATCCAGAGAGTTGGTTCTCTCAACAAGTTTCAAATTTCAAAATAGAGGTGGTAGCCTCACAATGAGTTGGTGCTCATAAGAATGATAATGTAAAGAAAATAAAGATTAGTTATCATATCAAGAAGAAGAGGTTTTTCCCTTTATGGGTTTCCTCAGGAAATATCTGTCTTTGTGTATTTCATGTGTGTGATTGATGTTTAATATTCTAGTGCTTACTTCCCTGTATGATTTTGATCGTGATTGAGTGTTCTGTGAAGAGTTTAAAATGGGTATAATTGTTTAAGCACAATAACAACTGATTCACCCCCCCTCTCAGTTGTCCAACAATTGGTATCAGAGCCGGTTCCTTTTATCTAAAGGTAGATCAAGAAGCTTAAACATGTCAATACATGAAGGAAATTCAACCAATAGGGCCCCCCTTTTCAATGGAACAAACTTTGCCTTCTGGAAAGTTAGGATGAGAACCTACATAATGGCGTTAGGTGCAAATGTTTGGGATGTGGTAGAGACTGGTTATGTAAAGCCTGTTGTACTAGCTAATAAGGATGACAAGCTAGAATTCAGCTTCAACACTAAGGCTATGAATGTTATTCTGAATGGGCTTGCAGAAGCATAATTTGTAAAGGTTATGCATTTAGAAACAGCCAAAGACATGTGGGACAAACTCATTAGCAGTTATGAAGGTAATGTGAAGGTAAAAGATGCCAAGCTTCAAACCTACAGAGTACAGTTTGAACAACTACAGATGAAAGAATATGAAACTATTAGGAAGTACTTTCTGAGAGTTGAAGAACTAGTAAATGCAATGAAAGCACTTGGTGAAAAAATTGAGGAACCCTCTTTAGTTCATAAAATTTTGAGATCTCTACCAAATAGGTTCAACCAAAAGGTCTCAGCTATAGAAGAACTTAATGATTTAAAAGCTTTGGCTTTTGATCAACTTCTAGGAATGCTGACTGCATATGAAATGAGGATAGTTAAAGATAAATCGACCTCTAGGGAAGCATTTTAAAGCAGACACGAATGAGGATTCTGAGCCTGATGAAATTGAAGAAAAAATTGTGAGAAGACTAAAGAAAGGATCAGGAAAGTATCAAGGCAAGTTTCCCTTCAAATGTTTTAACTATGAAAGGATAGGTCACTTTGCATCTAAGTGTCCACACAAGAAGAAGGACCAAAACTCTAAAGGTGAAGAGAAGTATAAATCCAAGAGATTTGATAAAAAGAAAAGTTTATGTGTAAACAATGATGATTCTTTAGGAGACACAGATAGTGATTGTGATGGTGAAGATAAGGTTAATGACTTTGTGCTTATGGCCAAAGAGGATTATGTTAATCAAAATACAGGAAGTGATGTTAATGATGAAGAAGTTGTGGTTGATATGGAAGGTGAACTAATCAGTGCCTTAGAAGAGATTGACAGACTCAGACTCGAGAAGAGAAAACAAAAATAGTTGTCGATACAATTTGAAAAGAATGCTAAAAAACCCAATGAAGACTTTGCCCTGCTAAAGGTGGAGTTATAAGAGACAAAGAAAATAGAGGACATTCTGAAACAACAGTTATCAGAGAAGAAGGCAAGATGTGAAGCCTTGGAAGAAGAGGCAATAAAAACCAGAAAAGAGATGGAGAAGTTCAAAGCATTGTATCTCTAAAATATTCCAAGCATTAAATCCTCATAAGGATTAACCACCATTCTGAATCAACAAAGGAATCCAAATTTGAAAATTGGTTTGGGTTATGAAGAAGGATCAATTTATAGTCATCCTAGCAAGGAAGAATCCATCAAGTCTACATTCATTGACAACAACAAATATGGATAAACAAAGGAAGATAATTAGCTGCCAAGGAAGAGTGAAAGAAAAAGTGCCATGACTAAATCTGTAGAACAAAGAAATCGACCTTCTCAAAGAAGACAACCATTTTCCAGGTACAAAGGATTTTTCTATGGATATTGTTTTTTCTATTCTAACTTTGGTCACAAAGTTGTAAACTGTTCTTTAAGATTTAGATATGAGAAATCAAAACACTCGAGGAATAGATATCTGCTGCAACCAAGAATGAGACAGCCAAGTAACAAACAATCACAGACTGCAAACCATGTGATGGCTGGGAAAAGGACACAAGTTAAGCATAACAACCGTTATGATCCCTTATTCAATGAACCAGAATGTTACACCTGCCATAATTATGAACATAAAGCTACAAACTGTCGCTTACGAAACTATGAATCAGATCTGACTCCCTTTGCTGAAAACGTCAAGGTTTGGAAGAAGAAAGAAAATGACAAATGTGGATTAGTGTTGTCATATCAAAGACAAAAGAACCCTTGGTATATTGACAGTGGATGCTCCAAACATATGACATGAGACAAAAGTAAGTTTATGTCTCTAAGTGAAAGCAAATCAAGAAATGTAACCTTTGGAAATGATGCTCCTAGTAAAATCAAGGGTAAAGGGATGGTGAGTTTGAGTAATGGTAAAGGAAAAGCCCAGGATGTTCAGCTTGTGGATGGGATGAAACACAATTTTCTCAATGTAAGTCAAATGTGTGATAGAGGATGTGAAGTGGTTTTCACTTCCAAGGATTGAAAGATAAAGTCTGTAAACTCGGGACAAGTGGTGGCTAAAGGCATAAGGACAGATAATAATGTATATGTGCTGAAAGAATATAGAGAAGAGTTTCATCTAAGAAAACATGATGAAATTTGGTTATGGCATAGGAGACTTGGACATCTAAACTTTGACCACTTAATCAAGCTCAAAAATCTGAGGCAGTAAAAGATCTTCCAATAATATCAAAGCCACAAGGCTCTGTGTTTAAACCCTGCCAAGTAGGGAAGCTAACCATGACTCAGTTTAAATCCAAGATCTCTACTTCAACAGAGAAACCACTCCAATTAATTCATATGGATTTATGTGGACCATCAAGACAAGAAGGCACATGGAAGGAAAACTACTTTATGCTGATCATTGACGATTACTCTAGACTTACTTGGGTTGCTTTTCTCAAAGAAAAAGCTGAAGCATTTCAGAAATTTAAAATATTTAAGGCTTTAACTGAGAATCAAATAGGTAAGAGGTTAAAGGCAGTAAGATCAGACATAGGAGGAGAATTTATGTCAAGTGATTTTAAGGAATTCTGTGATAAAAATGGGATCAAGAGAGAATATACAATCCCAAGAACTCCACAACAAAATGGAGTAGTTGAGAGGCAAAACAGAACTGTGCAACAAATGGCCAGGTCAATGATGAATGAGAAGAACATTGGTCAAACCTACTAGGTAGAAGCAATACACACAACAATCCATGTTCTTAACAAAACCCACATCACACCACACAGTGACAAGAAACCTTATGAACTATTGTATGGAAGACCTTCTTCAATCAAACACTTCAAAGTCTTTGGGAGTAAGTGTTACATAAAAAATAATAGTGAGAACCTTGGCAAGTATGATGACAGGGATGATGAAGGAATCTTATTATGGTATGCTACCAACAATAAAGGACACAGATGCTATAATAAGAGGCTGCATAAATTGGTTGACTATATTGACATAAAAGTTGATGAAGGAATTCCAGTAAGAGAGGTGAACAATATTGAATCAACAATAGAGGATATAGATGAAGTTGAAGCTGAAAAAGTCCAAGAATCAGAATAAGAAGAATCCGAGTCAGATGAAGATGCAAATACTCAGGCAAACTCAAATCAACAGACAACATCAAATTCTTCCTCCAGAATTACTCAAAAGAATCATCCTACAAGTCAGATAATTGGTGAAAAAGACAAAGGTGTACAAACCAGGAGAAAGATAATAAAAAATACTGAGCAATCACATATAACCTTCATATCCATGGTGGAACCCAAGAACTTCAATTGGGCCAGTAAAGATGTAAATTGGTTAAAATCAATGAATGAGGAACTAGACTAGATTGAAAATAATGACACTTGGGAACTTGGGAATTCGTTCCTAGGCCAATAGATAAAAATGTAATAGGATCAAAATGGGTCTACAAAAATAAGATGAATGAGCAAGGAAATATTGTAAGAAATAAAGCTAGATTGGTTTGCAAAGGATATGCTCAAATAAAAGGAATGGACTTTGATGAAACATTTGTGCTTGTAGCAAGATTTTAAGCTCTTAGAATGTTTCTTGCCTATGCTTGTCATAAGAAGTTTAAAGTCTATCAAATGGATGTCAATTCAGCTTTTCTAAATGGAGATCTAAAAGAAGAAGTCTATATGGAACAACCAGAGGGTTTCCAACTGTCAGATAACCCTGACTTTGTCTGCAAATTGAAGAAAGCCTTATATGGGTTGAAACAAGCTCCTCGTGCCTAGTATCACAGACTGGATACATATATTCAAGACTAAGGGTTCAAGAGAGGTACAATTGACATCAATCTATATATAAAAACATAGGGTAATGATTTTCTCATTGTGTTGGTCTATGTAGATGACATCATCTTCGGTAGTAATAATTCTTCACTGGTAAAATGGTTTGCTTCTGCCATGCAATTTGAATTTGAAATGTCTATGATAGGGGAACTGTCATTTTTTCTTGGCCTACAAATTACTCAGAATTCTGAAGGAATATTTCTTTCTCAAGAAAAATATCTAAATGTTGAAAAGGTTTCAAATGGAAGATTCTAAACCTATGAGCACACCTATGGTCACTAGATG
>SNQJ01S0028934.1:31289-52891 GCA_010110895.2 Picea sitchensis
CAAATGGAAGATTCTAAACCTATGAGCACACCTATGGTCACTAGATGTAAGTTAAGCAAGGATGATGACTCACCTGATGTTGATTAGAACTCATATAGGTCTATGATAGGAAGCCTATTGTACATCACAACACCCCGTCCAAACATAATGCATGCTGTTGGACTGGTAGGAAGGTATCAGGCCACACCTAAACAAAGGCATTTGTTAGCTGTCAAAATAATATTCAGATACTTGAAAGGAACAATGAGCTATGGCCTATGGTATCCTAGGAATCATAATTTTCAACTATCAGTCTATTCAGATGCTGATTGGGAAAATTGTGTGGATGAGAGAAAGAGAACCAGTGGAGGTGCATTCTTCTTGGGTGACTAATTAGTAGCATGGATTAGTAAGAAACAAGGGTCTATTTCCTTATTAACTACAGAGGAAAAGTACATTGCTACTGCTACTTGTTGCACTCAGATTTTATGGATGGTCCAAACTCTTGCAGATTTGAAGGTAAATTATACTGATCCGATTCCAATTCACCGTGATAACACCAGTGCCATTAATGTCTCCAAGAATCCTGTTCTTCATTCCAAGACTAATAATATACCAATTAAATATCATTTTCTCAGAGAGCAGGTTACAAACAGAGTTGTTCAATTGAACTGTATTCCTTCCACAGAATAGATAGCTAATATCTTTACTAAACCATTAGCAGTGACACCATTTGAATATATTCATCAGAAGTTGGTGGTCATATCTTCTTTCGTCTAATCTGTTCACCTTGTCATGGGGAGTATGTGCTTGTTGCATATCTGATACCTTCGAGATGTATTGAAACAACTCAGGGGGAGCGTGTTTCTTCTTTGACATTGATGTCAAAGGGGGAGAAAACGTGTGGTAAGGATTCCACAGTGGTATGGTTAGATGTCTAGGTAGAATAGTGTAGTTCTTCAGGTTCTTCAAGGTTTCCATCAATGCCAAAGGGGGAGATTGTTGGCATATTTATAGACAGAAAGCATAGTATGCTTGTTTTTCATTGATGTCAAGATCAGCACGATGAGAGTATACTTGTTTGCCAATGATAGAAAGATCAACAACACAATGATGATGGCATGGAAAGAATAGAAGTGTAATATCAGGAGGAGGAGAAACAATGATTGTTGGATCACCCATCCCGAATTCATGATGGCTGTCAGATTTGAATTCAGATAGGAGGAGTGCGCATAAGTGGAGAACAAATCTCAGACGTTGGATCTAAGCGTCGAGGACCAATAACTGTTGGATCTTGTATAATTTCGAAGAGGATAAGGATGAGTACTATTTTCTAACTCGCGATATGTGAGGTCGTGAAGCAGTCCTGGTTGTTGGAGACAGAGGACACATAGCGATTGATTGGAATTTCGTTGACTTGCACATTGGGGGAGTCAAAGGAGCGTGGTGTGGAAACTCGCGATATGCGAAGTCGCGAAATGTTCTGGGACATTAGAGCAAGAGGACACATGACGATTGATTGGAATTTCACTGACTCACGAACTGGAAGAGTGAAAGGTGAGAGTTGGAGGAACTCGCAAAATGGGAATTCACAAAATGCTCTGGGTTGTTGGATCTAGAGGACACGTGGAGAGAGATCAACATTTCACTGACTCACGAGCTGTAGAAGTCAAAGGAATGTGACACATGAACTCGCAATATGTGAAGTTGTGAAATGATCTGAGTCGTTGGATCATCGAGAAATCTTGACCATTGATCTGATATTGAAAATTTCGGAGTTTCGCGAGTTGAGAGATTCGAGGAAACTCACAGCAGGAAATTGTGAAACACGAAATCGCGATTTGATCGCAGTCGTCGATCAAAGGGAAAGATCTGGAGCATTGATATGATATGAAGTATTTCAGAGTTTCGCGTATCGTGAGTTTGGAAGCAACTCACAGTAGGAGGTCGTGATATGCAAAATCGCGAAGCACCCTCATGCTTGGCCCCTAGTCATAGCTAGTGGTCACATCAGCGAGAGAGAAGGGAAGGAGCTAGCAGTGCTAGGATCCATTTCAGAGTTTCACGAGTTGGGAAGATCGAGGAAAATCGCAGCTGGATATCCCAAAATGCGAAGTCACGAAGCAACTGTTGGATAGGCATCGAGTCACAGCCGTGATCATGTGGAAGGTAGGGGCTTAGAAAGAAGAGCTAGCACCCAATGTGTATATTTCTTAGAGAGGGAAAAAGGCACCAAAGACATGAGTGCGTGGAGGTTCTCTTAGTAACATATAGAGACAGACTAATTGTAACTGTAGAAAATGACTGATTGCATCTACCAGAGAATTCAAAGAATCTCAAGGTGATCGTCAGAGAAGGTGAAGAGTCTCGAGGTAACTACCAGTGGAATGCAGACCCATCATAGAGACACTTGACAAATGGAAAAGCGTTGAAGATTGTAGCTGCCAGAAAAGACAAAGAATCTTAGGAACGACCACTAATGATGAACAGTCTCAACATAACAACCATGGATGAATAATAGACTCAGCATAACCGCCAGAGGGGACGAAGAGTTAGCTGGATGATCTGGCAGAGGAATTGTCACTTTAAATATATGCAGAACAAAGAAGTGGAGGTTGCTTCTGTTGAGAGTAATTTCACACGGGAAAAAGCATGCTATGGACAACAACCGAAATGAACAGAAGAGGTGTAGCACATAGAACAGAGATGGATATTCGAGAGAGGAGGAAAATGTCAAGGTGTGCATGTAGAGACAAAGTAGAAGAACAAAAAGCTTATGGAGATGCAAGGAGGAGGACACTGAAGCAGGCAAACCAGAGAAATGTATCAGAACAATGATGAGATTGGTAAGCCATTGATGGATATTGTATCACTGTAATAGATTCAATCAAGCAAAGATTAATATTTCAGGGTGGAAGGGAGGTGCTAGGGAGGGTTGTTGTCCTTAGAGGTTCAAGTGGGTGCTTGAACACAAGGAGTTGTAGCTTTCATCTGGTTGCATCCAGAAAAACTAGGGTGGAAGGGTGGTGCAAGGGAGAACTATTGTTCTATGTTATACATGTCTATGCCTGTGTGACTGGAAGTTGGTGCTTCCAACCAGTCGGTGTTGGAACACTTAGGGAGTTGGTGCTAGAGAATCCAAAGAGTTGGTGCTCTCAACAAGTTGCAGATTGCAAAACAGAGGTGGTAGCCTCACAATGAGTTGGTGCTCATAAGAATGATAATGTAAAGAAAATAACGATTACTTATCATATCAAGAAGAAGAGGTTTTTCCCTTTATGGGTTTTCTCAGGAAACATCTGTCTCTGTGTATTTAATGTGTGTGATTGATGTTTAATATTCTAGTGCTTACTTCCCTATATCATTGTGATCATGATTGAGTGTTCTGTGAAGAGTTTAAAATGGGTATAATTGTTTAAGCACAGTAACAATTGATTCACCCCCCCTCTAAGTTTTCCAACAGAATCCCAGTCTCTTTTGGGCTCGGGCCTGGCACATTTTCCACTTTGCGTGCCCTTTCTTATGTTATGGGAGGTTAGCATGGTGCACCCCATATTATTGCTGCCCGTGGTGGATCTGGCAAAAACCCAAGGCGGGAAACTTGATCAACCTGAGCTTGTAAGAGAAAATTACAAACAACGCATAAGATTGACAGGTGAGTAGAATGCACGCAGAACATCCGAAATTTATAACAAAGCGGGTGGGAGGTGGAATCGTGCCAAGGAACGCTGAATTCATGGCGACTAGATGTTTCGAAGTGAACTACATATTTTCCATAGCACATCCGCACGTGTAAAGTACAACTGAGAAGGGCTACAAGGCATATGTGATACAAACGCTGCAATTTTTCATTCTTCCAACCTTCATAATGAGCCGATGATGGTCACTCCACTTGCTGATGCGACTTCTATTAAACAACTTGCCTCGATCCAAGGCATGTAAGAACTTCCCTTATGACCGGACCCAACTATTTTGGAACAAACTCGTACTTTTAAGCATGTTTGGACTCTAACATCCCTTCCCTATTCCAAGGGCCAAATGACCACTTGATTGACTTCGACATCTATGTTGTCCATTACCTGACCTTACATTCTTTGACACACAGACATAAACCTGACTAAGATCGACTCTAACTAAAAGGAAAATGACGGTGCTAACACATAATTTATGGATGTTGGCACATGATTGAGGCACATTGTTTGAGGTACATATTGGTTACATGTTGATGGTGTTTCCTTTGGTATCTTGTTGAGGTATTTGTATATGTATGAGATACATCGCTCGATGATGTTAATACTTGGTCGAGGTACACCATTGATAATACTTGCTTGGTATATCTTATGGTATATGGTGTATGGCATGATTGAGTGATATGGTATATATTTGAGATACATTGTTGGTACATGGTATGATATAGGTGCTGATGTACATGGTATAGGTGTTGGTGCATGGTTGATGCACTTGTTGTGATACAAGTTATGGTACATGATTGATGATTGGTATGGTACAGGTTGATGGTTTGGTACATGATTTGGTACATGGTTGATACACATATCTTGTGATGCTATGTTAGTGATCTTGGTACATGCTTGGTATAGGAATGTGTTGGTGATGAGAGGTGTCATTGGTATATCTGGTTGAGTATCAGTGACAGTAACATGTTGGACATGTTGACAGTGACAGGTTGGATATATTGACAGGATGACAGTGACAGGTTGGATATATTGACAGGATGACAGTGACAGGTTGACAGGTCAAAGGTTGATGTGGCAGTGACAGTGATAGTGGCAGTGACAATGGCAGTGATTGTGGTAGTGACAATCGGTCTACACTTATATTTAGGGTGGCAGGACGGGGCAAGAAAAAGTGGATTGTAGCCTCCTTCTGGTTGGTGCCGGAGAACACAGGGAGTTGAAGATTCCTTCAATTTGGAGCCTGAGAATCAAGGGGTTGTAGCCTCCTTCTGGTTGGAGGTAGAGAATTCAGGGAGTTGTAGCTTCCTTCGGGTTGAAGCTTGTAAATAGGGGATCATAGCCTCCTTATAGTTGTAGCTAGAGAATTGGGAAGTTGGTGCTTCCAATGAATGTATTCTTGACAATATATAAGAAAGCATTCCATGGTTTTCTCCCATTTGGGTATCCACATAAATACTAGTGTACTGTGTATTTGATGTGATGTTGCTTATGTTTATATGCTCATGATATATTAAATGCAATCATAGATTATACATTGGTGATATACTACTGATAAGATTGAAGTTTATATATTGTGGTTAAAAGTGGTAAAAGTGCTAATACTGATTCACCCCCACTCTCAGTATTCCAATAAGCATCTCACCAAATATCCCAACCTTGGCATATCATCAAAGGTCCCCACCTTGGTCTCTCACCAAGGGACTCTCTGTGCCATCTCTCTCAACACAAGTGACTTCCTCTCAAAGTATCCTCCTCCTTCACCGTAGCCTTGCTTTTATAATCATGAGTTATAATCTAAATCTAATATCCAAAGTGATCTATGAATGATATTACTTCTCAAACCCACTTAAGATTTACATGCTTAGATTACATGCTAATTACTTTTGACACTTTCCTTAAATAAATCAACTCACTAATAAGAACACTTTGAATTTAATTAATTCCTTTTAACTAAAGTAAAATCACACTAGGCTTTCGACTTCCACATGCTAGACACAAACCAATGTATAAGTACTTGTCTGATGCTACTACTAACATCGACACTCCCTCTTAGTGAGGCAGGTACTTCTCCAACTTGGAGTTGGCTCTATCTTCTCTATTAGATATTCTACCATGCCTGCTCTCCAATCCACCTAATTGGATACTCCCTCTGACAAAACAATTATCCCTTTCATCATGATCTAACATGTCTTTGAAGACTCACTTCCTTTGAACATGATCCTAGAAGCCTCCTGCTCCTGACTATCCTGCATGGCCATATCGTACCATGAATCGTTTTTGACAAACTTGGAAGGGTGCTCCTCCCCTCCTGAACCTAAAGGTTGACTCCCTTTGAGTTGTTGAACCTTCAGAGCTACCTGCTCCTTGTTCTCTGCCACTATGTTTCTTTCCATTGCTCGCATAGGCTGACCCTTTAGCCTATAAAAGTTTCTCTCTCTAAATCCAAAGACAATTTCTTTGTCTAAGCTATATCCTCTGGGATTGATCAATGCCTTTCCATTTTGGAACACTATGTCAAATCCCTTCTTCTCAATCATTGAGACTGAGATCACTCTCCTCTTGAGTTCTGGCACCCATAACACATTCGTCACTCTCAATGTGAATCCTGAATCCATCTAGAATGACATTGTTCCAGATACCTTCATTACATGCTTGGTCCCCATACCAAATTCCACATGCATATCTGAGTCATACTCTGTGAAGCTCTCGAACACCTCTCATGCTCATGTCATATTATATGTGGCTCCATTATATATCAACCATGCACCAGCTGATATGGTGCTCAAGGAATTCTGGGAAATAGTTAATAACTCTGTCTGTTCAAACTTCTGGAAAAACTCATCCACATGAGTCTTTGTCGTCGGAACTACCCCTAGTTGTGATTTTTTCCCCCCCTTCTTCATGTGCGGACATTGAATTGCATAATTACAAAACCCGTGACATGAAAAGCACTTGAATTTCCTCATGTCCTTCTTCTTGTCAGCTTGAGAGGTAGATTCTCCACTGGCAATCGTCTTGAACTTGCGCTTCCATGATTGATTGGAAATAGAAAGATTCTCATCGTTAGTCTTGTGCCTACCTTCAATCAGATATTCATCTCGAAGTTCCTCCTGAACAAAGTCATCCCACAACCTTGACCAATCCGAGACTTTCTCTCGTGCCACGATCCCTTTGATGAATAATGTCCACTTCTTCATGATGCCCTTGAGCACCATCCTCACCAACTCTAAATCATCCATTGTCTCCCCAATTGCAGTCAATTCATATTAAACCTGTTGTATCTGGGTGAGATAAGATGTCACAATATCTGATCTTGTCATCTTTGTGTCCCTGAGCTTCTCTCTTAGCACCATTATGTGATTCTCATTCTTTCTCTGAAATAAACTCTTCAGATCCTCCCAGATGTTTCGAGTTGTTTTCTTCCTTGATAAATGAGGGATCAAGTTATCCTTTACTCCATCTAGAATGATGCGCCTAACTTTCACATCCCTCTGATTATGGATGACCAGATCTTCCGCATCTGTTGGTGGAGTTATCTAAGTATTAGAAAATTTCTAGATCTCGTTCTCCATCAACACCAACATGATTATCTCCTTCCAAGGACTATAGTTGGAAACCCCATCAAACCTATACTCAAATCGCAATCCAATTGCCATTTCCAAGATTTTATATGACAACCCTTTGCTGAAACTACCCCTATACTATCATGTATGGATCTATACATGAATGTCACCACTACAGCCCACGTATGTACGCAATTATCACCACTGTGACCCGCGTACACCTCTGTACAACTGTTAAAACCATTTTTCTTCCTCAGTACTATTGTTTCCCATAAATCAGTCCTTCAATTTCTACTTGTTGGTTTATAGATCTGCTAAGATCTCTTGCAAATATGAAAAATCTTCTACAAAATATAACGGATCTGTGCTTATTTCTTCAAGAAACCACCTCGATACTCATGATGCCATATATATGCTCCTATAACACTAGATCTGAACTCGATCTCTCATGTGGTCACTCAGATCTCATAAATATGTCATTGTGCATCCTGAGATAGGATCCCTCTCAGAGAAACCTTGCTATGAAACCATGTTGGTTATTCTGTAACAACCCTTGGTATCCTCTGATACCATGTTGAGATTCCCCTACCCAGTACCCAACAATTAACTTTAAAAAAATCACTTTATCTACTAAAAGCACAATTTATTAATCAACTAAACATGCAATAGAAGCACAAATAAGGAAACCAAAAATATCACACATAGACACCAATATTTTTTGGGTGAAATACCCCTGGAAAAACCTTGGAGGGAAAACCAGTCCTAAGACATTTTTGTTAAGGTAAAATCATGGCTCCTATAACAGGGAAAACGACTCACTAAGAGAAATACAACTACAGACAAACTTGGCTAAGTCTTCTCTGTTGTACGACCCTTGAACAACATGTTTTTTGAGGTGTATGCGATTTTCCCGCTTGTGACTTGCGTATGTATGCGACTATTTCCACTGTGACCTGCACACATGTATGGAAAACCTGTACGGTGCTATGCTTTCCTCTGGATTCTATCCTCTGAAACCCACTTGCGATTGCCTTTGCTCTCTCTCCTCATTGACCTGTATGATATCTATATGGAAGTCCTTCTCCACATATCCAATATATTGAATCATGGTCCTTTGTGATCCAACCCTCTCTACATCAACTCTTGGATGAAAACTCTTCACCCAACCAGTGAGATTTCCTCACTCTCGTGTAAGAAAAAGTGTTTCTTTGATTCTACACTCACACTAGTAAAAGTCCTTCTTTGCTAGGTCCAGCCTTGATCTCTCATCAAGGTACATGATCTCAACATCTCACCAAAGATCCGGACCTTGGCATCTCACCAAAGGTCCCCACCATGGTCTCTCAGCAAGGGACTCTGTGTCGAATCTCTCAACACAAGTGACTTCCTCTCGAAGTATCCTCCTTCTTCACCCTATCCTTGGTTTTGTAATCATGAGTAATAATCTAAATTTAATCTCCAAAGTGATATACGACTGAGATTACTTCTCACACCCACTTAAGATTTACATGCTTAGATTACATGCTAATTAATTTTAGCACTTTCCTTAAATAACTCAACTCACTAATAAAAATACTTTTAGTTTAATTGATTTCTTTTAACTAAAGTAAAATCACACTAGGATTTCGACGAATTCCACATGCTAGACACAAGCCAATGCGGAAGTACCTGTCCAATGCTACTACTAACATCAACACTAATAGGGTACTATATAAATTTCATTTAGAACTATGGAAAAATTGCAGCTCCCCTCACTACCTTACTTAAGAAAAATGCTTTCACTTGGAATGCAACTATAGTTCAAGCATTCTAGGATTTGAAATATGCTATGTGTACCATCCCAATACTTTCTTTGCCTTAATTCACTGAGACTTTTATTTTGGAATGTAATGCCTTGGGAAAAGGCATAGGTGCAGTTCTCATGCAAGAAGGTAGACCATTGGCCTTTACTAGTAAACAACTTTGTGACCAACACTTGGGCAAGTCCACCTATGAAAAAGAAATGTCAACCATTTTGCACACTATGGATATCGAGAGTCCTTACTTGCTTGGGCATCATTTTTAGTTTAAAATTGATCATTGTAACCTAAAATACTTTTTGAGGCAAAGGAATTCATCATTGCAACAACAAAAATTGGTTACCAAAATGTTCAACTATGATTATGAGATCATTTTAAAAAAGGGCAAGAAGAATGTGGTAGTTGATGCTCCTTCTAAAAAATATGAAGAGGAGGGGTATCTCTTTTCACTCCTTCATTGTAGCTGATTAGGTGAATGCAGTCTGCAGTGAATGGTTCACTGATCCCAAGATTGCCAACCTAATCCAACAACTTCAACATGATTCCAATGCATTTCTAGGCTACACTAGGCACAATGATGAACTCCGCTATAAAGGGAATTTGTATTTGTTCAAGAAGTCTAGTTTTAAGGCCATTGTGTTATATGAACTCCATGCATCACAAACAACAAGTCATTTTGGCTTTCATAAAACATATGAATGGATCAAACTTTCCTTCTTTTGGGAAGGCATGAAAAAGGACATCCACACTTTTGTGGTTGAATGTGATATATGCCAACAACAAAAGGGAGTAACAATGAAGACCCTAGGTGAACTACAACCTTTACCTATTCTGCCTAATATATGAACAAACATTTCTATGGACTTCATAGTGGGGTTGGCCAAATCTGGCAATAAATCAGTGAATATTGTCACGATCAATTGAGTTTCTAAATGTGCTCATTTTTGTGCCCTCCAATACCCCTTTAAAGCTTCCACAATTGCCCAAGTCTTCGTGGATAATATCTTCAAACTACATGGTATGCCACAATCTATTGTCACATATCGTTATCCCACTTTCATTTCTAGTAAGAATTGTTCAAGTTATAGGGCACCCAATTGAATCTTAGCACTGCATATCATCCCAGAACAATGGTCATATGAAAGTTGTCAACAAGTGTTTGGAAGCATATTTGAGGTGCTTCACTTCATAACGATAGTATCATTGAGTTTAATGGTTACCCCTAGAAAAATGGTGCTACAATGCAACTTATCATGGTGCCACTCGCATGACCCCATTTGAGGAAATCTATGGCCAAAAGCCTCCTTACATATTATCTTACCTACCAGGTGTCTCCAAGGTACAAGAGGTCGACAAAACCATTATTGATAGGGATGACATTATTTTCACTCTCAAATATAATCTAGTCATGGATTAGAATCAAATGTAGCAACCGGATGATCAACATTGCTTTGAACACCATTCAAGAAGGGGATAAAGTATTCCTTTATCTCCAACCATATAAGTAGATTTCCTTCAAAGATGATCACCACGAGAAGCTTGCTCCAAAGTTTTATGGCCCCTATATGATCCTCAAGTGTATTGGGTAGGTGGCTCACACATTATCACTTCCCAACCACTCTAAGATCCATCTAGTCTTTCCTGTCTCTTGCTTAAAGAAAGTGGTTGGATCCAATTGTTGGGTTCAAACTAATTTGTCTGAATTGGATGAAGATGATTCCATTTGGTTGCAGCCATAGGCCATCATTAACAAATGAGAGCATCATCTCTAACACTGCACGATGTAGGGAGTTTTAATATAATGGAAGCATACACAACCAGAGGATGCCACATGGGAACTGGCAACCTTTCTGTAACACTTTCCACATCTCAAGCCTTGAGGACAAGGGTGATTTTTAAGGGGGAGGGCATGTTAGCTGGGTCCTAACCTTCCAAATACCCTGATTAGATAGACTACTATGTATTGCTATGCAGGGCGGCCATCATTAGTAAATAAGGCCTATGTAGTAGTGTGAACAAAATTATTGTAAGAAGGCTTACAAGAAGGTTCTGCCTACTATAAATTTCATCCTCTAGAATGTTCTTAGTGGATAGAAAATACTATATAAAGATGTAGAAACATTGTAAAAGTTGTCTTGGAAATCATTTGTAATATGAGTTATACTCTATCAGAGGTGTTATCTCTCTAGGAGTCCTTCTCAGGTTGTATCTTGAAGACGCCTGGTAACTTAAAGTGTAATTGTTTTTGTGTTTATATGTGGATAAAATGGGATAACTGACCTACTAGATTGGTATCAAGACAATCAAGGGTATATGATCAAATGAGACAATGCTTTCAAGAATTAACGATCAGATAGATAACTTAACCGTGGGTGAAGATGACTATGCTTATTAACCAGATACACACATGTGATGGGTCAAATAAGATAGTTTAGATTACTATTAAATCAAGCTTATGAACTGACAAAATGAGATAACAATCATTTAGTAGTTAAAACAAACTTGAATCAAAGTACAGAAAGAAAAAGGCAATGGCAACCTGACATCAATAATGAAAGAAAAATGTGATTTGTATTATATATATGAAAGTCTAGTAGAATAGCATCAAGGTCTCTCTATCCAGACTCGAACCCCTGGTTCATCAAAAGTTTGTGGCTTTATAGCCTTTACATCAGATATCCAGATCCTAGAATACTAGATAAAATTTACTTGAAATAGAAAGTCAAAAACTGATACAAAAGAATAGGAAAGGATCCTATAAAATAGGTCAACTCCTTATCTCGAGTGGTCTTCATGTCCTTCAAAATCTTCGATAGGTGTAGTAAGCCTTCCAAGGTTGATGCATCTTCATAAGATATGGGATAAGTGGAAATTGCCACTTTTGGCAAAAAGACAGTTTTTGGCCCAGAAAATAGGTAACCAATTCAACCTTTACACCTTGCTAGGCACCTTCAAAATCAAAACAGAACCTTGATAATGACGACTTTAATTATTATCTATCATTTGGAACTATCCTGGAGGCATTTGGATAAGAAAAAACTTGGATCTGTACGAAAACAATGCCTCTCTGCCATGTCTGTGCTTTCGGTGGCTAAGAGAGGAAAAATCCAAGCCTGTTAGCCACCGAAAGCCCCACTTTCAATGGCTAATGAATAGTTGAAATGTTTGCCTAAGCCATCGAAAGTCCCGTCTTGGTGAAAATGAACAAAATTGCAAAATACCTTTTGTCTTAGCTTTAAAATACTTTAGGGTTGATCTTTTGAAGCCTCTGCATCTTGAGCAAGTTCTGGAATGGCTGTAGAATTGTTGGCTGCCTCTGGATCATTCAAATGAATGGCTTCATTTGCTAGGGTTTCAAGATCAACAGGTGCTTGAGGCTGAGGTCTTGAAGGCATGTCTTGCAACCTCAATAACCTGACCTTTTTCTTCAAATGCTTAGCTAATCTCCACAACTTATGATTGTCCTTTATGATCCTCTTCTTCTTCTTCTTCTTTTCCTTTACACTTTCAAGTGCCAATCTTTCCAAGGCTACACTGGTTTCTGTGAAATTCTTTGATAGAGTCTTGTATCTGGCCTTTATCACCCTCTCTAACAGTTCATGTTGTGCTATTTTCTCTTTGATTTTCTTAATCTTCTTTGATCTGTTCAGTTTCTTTTTGTTGCTAGATGTTTCACCTTTTTCAAGACTTGTGAACATCTCAGTTTCTGGTGCTTGCTCCATGGAAAATTCTATATTTTCATCAACAGGGACTTCTTCTTTTTCTGGTTCTTCATCTGAATCTGAATATGGAAAATTTAGATAGTTTGTCTTCTTTGGTGTAGCCTGCTTTGTGTATTCATTAAAATCCAGCTTCTTCTTTGCTTCCTTAGGCTTGGAAGATGGAGTATCTTTCTCAGATGCCACTGGAGAGATAACTCTCCTCTTCCTTTTCCCACTCCTGGGAGTAGAGGACTTCTTTGAAGAAGATATCTTTTTATCCTCTGGTTGTAAATCAGTCTAAAACTCATTCCAAAACAAGAAGTGGCCCCAATCCTTGTTCCTTCTCTGCAATAGCTCACAAATCAAGAGCTTAATCAAACCATGATGGGATAATCTTCCTGTAACCTTGCTTGGATTAGCCTTGACCTGATGAGCCATCTTAGTCAATCTTCTATTGAGGTAATAAGGCAGGTTCAAGGGGCTCCTGCTATTAAAGTGATTCATCAATTTGAAATGATAAATCATTACCTTATTATATCTACACTCACATGTTATGTAAACAAGAATTGACTTCAGCAGGTGCTGCCATTTCTCCTCCAGAAAAGACATAGGAATGTCTTTCTTCCATATAAAACACTTGTGCTCTGGTTTCAAATAAGACCTAAATTCAACCTCCTTTGTAACAATGGTCTTGAACCAGTTTTCTCCAATCCTTGGCAGCTCTGTCAACTCTGCTATGAGCGTTTGATCCACCATGAACTCATGTTTGCCAATGACTGCCTTTCTGCCAGCAAATGTGAGAGTAAAGGCTTCTGATACTTGTTGATGTGATCCCTATAGTTTCTCACAAAATCTATAACAACCCGCGTCCTTGAAAAGATGACACACCTCTAGGTGTGATTCCAGGTAAAAAATATCAAATTCAATCATTTTCACAATCCACTTACTTCTCTTCCCATCAATGTTAGGCTGAACCATGACATATTTCACAGAACTAGAAGGAACATATGCTATTACCTTGGCCTGTAGTATATAGATCCTGAAAGCTTTAAGTGATTTGATTAGTGCATAGGCCTGCTTTTCAATTGGGTCATATTTGATTTCAAAATCTCTCAAAACTTTGCTGTAAAATGCTATTGGCTGCTCATGCCCATCTTCATTCTTCTGTAACAACACTACTGCAATTGTATCATTAGAAGCAAATGAGAAAATATAAAAATCTTTATCAAAGTTTGGGCTAATTAAGACAGGGGCTGTCATAATATTTTTTTTGATAGATTGAAAAGAATGTCTGGCTTCCTCTGTCCACTTTACTTCAGAATCCTTTCTCAACATGCATGCGATATATTTAGTAAGCTCTACAAAATTTGCGATAAATCTTCAAATTTATGGTTCCAAGGAAAGATTAGATATCTTTCTTGGATCTTGGGAGAGACAATTTCTGAATTGCCTCTACTCTTGCTGGATCGATCTTCACTCCATCTGCAGACACAATATGCCCAAGCAAATTACCTTCTCTGAGTGCAAAATGAGACTTCTTGGGATTTAAAGAAATGCCATACTTTCTACATTTCAAGAATGTCTTTCTTAGATGCTGCAAGTGATCTTCATGGATGTATGAAAAAACTGTGATATCATCAAGGTAAATCAAAACAAATTTGTCTTTTCCCCCCACACATGCAGTGTCCATTGCCCTCTGAAATGTGGCTCCCGCATTCATCAATCCAAATGGCATTTTTTTCGTACATGAATGTACTCCATGGTGTGGTGAAGGCTATTTTTTCTCTATCATCTGGATGGACTACAATTTGATTGTACCATGAGAAGCCATCAATAAATGACATGACACTAGCTCCTGAAACGTTTTGCAGAATATGTTCCATCTTAGACAATGGGTAGTTATCTTTTCTAGAGCATTTGTTTAAATTCCTGAAGTCTACACAGAGTCTAATTTCACCATTTTTCTTTCTAATAGGAACAAGGTTGGCAATCCATTCAAAATATCTAAGAGGGATGATGATCTTGGCATCCAACATTTTTTTGATTTCCTTCTCCATGATAGGCAACAACATTGGACTGAATGATTTGAGTTTCTGTCTGAAAGGTTTAGTGTCTTTGTTCAAAGGAATTTTATGTTGTATAATATCTGTATTGTATGTCTTTAGGTCACTATACTGCCATGCAAATCTATCAAAAAATTCCTTTAACAACTCACCATATTCAGATTTATGTTTACTAGTCAAATGAGAAGCTAGATTAACATACTTGGGGTTTTCTTCATTTGCTACATTAAACTGAAACACATCAGAATCTTCCTCCTTCTTTTCTAGTTTGATGGAAACATCATTATGATAAAAAAGTCTCTCTAAAGGAACCAAACCTTTGGGGATACGGTTGGTAGAGAGCTGCACAATTTCATGGGATACAATTTTATTTCTGAATTTAGGCTTTTGAGTCTCTTCATCATGCTCATTTTCCTGATCAATCTATAAATATGAAAACTCCTCTATGAGTCCTATAAATCTATTTATCTTTGCATCATCTTCAAATACTTTCTAGAATTTAACATTATCAGGTAAAGAAGGCCTATACTTTACTTGAATTTCATAATTCAACTTTAGGGGAAAAGGAGGTATGAAAGTACTAGCTGAAACAACCAATGAATCAACCAACTGATTCATGGCCCTAGGAATATATGAGATCTTGAATTCAGTGAATGCAACAATCACATTGAGAAACTCATCTCTGTAATCTTTCAGCCTCACATGCTTGGCTTGGAAAGACTTATTTACCTTTTGAATGATTAAATCAACATCTCCATATACTTGCAGCCTCTTAATCTTCATTTCTTTTGCAACATTCAAACCTAAGAGCAAATCCTCGTATTCTGCAATATTATTTGTGACTTAGAAATCAATCTTGAATGAAAACTGTGTAGTTTCTTTAGATGGTGAAATCAATACAACCCCTACTCCAGCAGTCTTTTTAGTACATGCCCCATCAAATAACACACTCCAAAGATCATCTTCTCCTACCTCTGTGGGATGAACACTAGGCTATTTAAGCAACATTTAATCTGCCAGTGAATCATCAGACTGTAATATGCAAGATCCCATACCTGTGTCAACTGAGTAAATAAGATGGTTGGCTGGATTTTGTTCATCACTGATAATGTAGGAAAGTTGTGACTCTCTGTATAGTCTCTTGTTTACTCCTCCAAAAACAGGGATAATAGAGTATGAAAGGTCCATTTGAAGAGTTCCTCCTAACCTCTTCATCCATGATCTTGATAACAAACATCCAAATTTGGGTGGAATATCTGCTACAACTACATCCATGACCATAATTTTCATAGATGCTTGAGTTAAATTTACTGTCAAATCTTTGATCAACCTGAGACATTTAACTTTTCTAGAGTCAAATGAGAAAAGATCATGGTAAGTTTTAGTAACTTCTAATCCAAGCTCATCCATCACTTCCTTTGGCATTAGATTGTGAGAGGCTCTGGAGTCTAGCAGGCAGTTATGCAATTTTTTTTCATGAATGTTCAGAGAGATATAAAAAGGTGGACAACTTTCATCTCTATCCTCTATCATTTGACCCAAGACAATGGTGGGCTTATCATCATATATATTAAGAATATCAACAGAGGGAGATATGGATCTGGGATCAAGAGATTTGAGGATATATTTCTTAAATGATTCATTCTTAATTAACTCAACCAAAGGGACGAGGATTTTGATTTTCTATATTTCAACTTCAAAATTGAAAGAATACGAGGTTTTGTCAGAAAGTTTTACCTCATTTGAAGGGGCTTTCAAAGCAATCTGCTGGTTATTAGGGATCTAGTCTTTTTGAGTTTATTGCTTGGCAAGGGAATCAATCTTCTTGGGAGGAACATGTATATCCTTATTTTAAGGGGAATTCAAAGCAGTCTCATGGTCATTAGGGATCTGATCTTTTTGAGTTTGTTGCTTGGCAGGGGCAACCGTTTTCTTGGGAGGAGATGGTGCACTATGTTTGGCAGCGTTGGACTTAGATCTTAAATTGTATTTGTTCTTATCATCAATTTGAAAAAGACCATTATCAACATAATTTTCATTTATCTGTTCATTCATTAATGCCTCTTCATAATCATGCTGTGTTAGATAAGATTTCCCTGCATCATCTCCAATGCGGTGAATATTATCTTCTTCTTCTTCTTGAAAATCATCTTCATCTTCATTCATCACAATATTTTGGAGTGGGGCTCTTACCTTCTGATCTTCTGTGGGATTTCTCTCTCTTCTCAAGATCTGTGCTTGTTGGTTATTCCTCCTGAATGTATTAGGATTCTGATTTGGATTTCTGTGAGGGTATTCATAGGATCCTTTTCCCTTGGCAGGCTGCTTATTTTCAATCTTTAGCTTGGACATTTCTGAGGTTAATGACTCTAGCATCTTAGCCAATTTGTCTATCTTGGGATTTGGAATTGATGAGGAAGAGGCTTCTTCCTCCTGCCTTTTTCTATCAACATTTCCCTTAAACCTATGAGTAGCTAAGATATTTGAATCAACTTCAAGGGTAACATCTTGCATCAAGAAAAGTGTAGAAGACCTTCTCTTTCTTAGTAGCAAACATAATTCAGAGTCAAATGAGTTGGCATAAGTGATTTTGGCATAAGTCTCTGTAGGTTTGATTTCTGCAGGTATTTTACCATACATTATGTTGAATCTCTTGGTGAACTCAGATACAGATTCACCATTTTCTTTCTTAAGGTTTCCAAACTCTTTGATATAGTACAAGAAGTCTCTCCTATCTCCCCAGTGTTTTAAAAAGATATCATCCAACTCTTCTATTCCAGCTATAGAACCAACAGGAAGTTCCTTGAACCACTTCCTAGCAAGACCATCCAAGCTCTGGACAAAGAATCTGGTCCAGACATCAACATATTCTATGTTTAAGTTCTCAGTATATCTATAGAAGGCTTCTATATGTTCCTCTGCAGTTACATCTCCCTCTCCTGTGAATTTTGGTATATATTTTTGGTAATCACCAGTAGGCATGGTTGCAGGTGGATTTTGTAAAACAAGAGGTGCATATCTAACAACTAGAATTCATTGCATTTTGGTCAATTGAGCAGGTGCAACCATAATGACTATTGGTGAGAGAGGTGATAGACTTTTATCAGATTCTTCAACACTGAGGGGATTTAATTTAAAAGGGGGGGGACTTTCTGAGGGGAAATAAGTTTGATATGAGGCTATATAGAAATTTGCAAGTTGTTCAACCAAGTTTTCTTCACCTTTAGCAGACAGTTCTTGAAGAATGTGTTCTACAACAAGAAGGCTAGTGTGAATATTTATATGGTCTTCTTCCTACTGTGAGTGAAAGAACTCAAGAGATGAGGAGCTGTGATTTCTTTCTAAGGTCTTAAATGATTCTTCAACCAAATTTGAGCCTATCACTTCTTCTGCAATGACATTTTCCTCTTGATAAGAAACAATTGATTCTTCTGCAGTTGTTACATTTGATCTTTCACTGACAATCTTAGAGGAAGAAGATTCAGTGTTTTCTACTATTGATGTCTTAGAATGATAAAGAGGATTACTTTTAGTACCTGATTTTGAAGTTTGACCTTGAAATGATCTTCCTCTTCTGAGAATTAATTCTGGATTGGGTATTGGTGTGACAGGTGATTCTTGTGGATTCGCCCTAGTACTGATTCTCTTTGGAGCCAATATGAACTTTTGGAGTCGCCAGATAGATAATTACAACCAATGTAATGTCTAATCCTTGTCTATCATCAAGGATCAACTCTGTGTCATCTCCCAGGAAAGATGAGCTTCAATCTCCTCTCCCCGACAACTGGGCGAATTTGTTATCTCTCCAGGAGTCCTTCTCAGGTTTATATTGAAGAAGCCTGGTAACTTAAAGTGTAATTGTTTTTGTGTTTATATGTGGATCAAATGGGATAATTGACCTACTGGATTGGTATCAAGACAATCAAGGGTATATGATCAAATGAGACAATGATTTCAAATAATAATGATCATATAGATAACTTAACTGTGGGTGAAGAAGACTATGCTTATTAAGCAGATACACACATGTGATGGGTCAAATAATATAGTGTAGATTACTATTAAATCAAGCTTATGAACTGAAAAAATGAGATAACAATCATTTAGCAGTTAAAACAAACTCGAATCAAAGTACAAAAAGAGAAAGGCAATGGCAATCTGACATCAATAATGAAAGAAAACTGTGATTTGTATTATATATCTGAAAGTCTAGTAAAATAGCATCAAGGTCTCTCTCTCTAGACTCAAACCTCTGGTTCATCAAAAGTTTGTGGCTTTATAGACTTTACATTAGATATCCATATCCTAGAATACTGGATCAAATTTACTTGAAATAGAAAGTCAAAAACTGATACAAGAGAATAGGAAAGGATCCTATAAAATAGGTCAACTCCTTATCTAAAGAGGTCTTCATGTCCTTCAAAATCTTTGAAAGGTGTAGTAATCCTTCCAAGGCTAATGGGTCTTCATAAGATATGGGATAAGTCGAAATTGCCACTTTTGGCAAAAAGACAGTTTTTGGCCCAGAAAATAGGTAACCAATTCCACCTTTCTACCTTGCTAGGCACCTCCAAAATCAAAACAGAACCTTGATAATGATGAATTTAATTATTATCTATCATTTGGAACTGTCCTTGAGACATTTGAATAAGAAAAACTTGGATATGTGCAAAAACAATGCCTCTCTGCCCTGTCTGTTCTTTCAGTGCCTAAGAGAGGAAAAATCTGAGCCTGTTAGCCACCGAAAGCGGAGCTTTCGGTGGCTAATGAACAGTTGAAATGATCGCCTAAGCCACTATTTTACGACCACATTGGCATGTGTGTGGCGCCACATGTAACATATTATACTGCGATTCCCATATGCTGGGATGGATTTCCAGCACGACTCGGACATGGTGTTGCCTCTTGGAGAGGTTTGGGAACATAGAGGTATGTTTGTGCATTTATGTTTTGTGATTTTGATAGCGTAGCATATGTTTATATGTATATGGATGCCGACTCTATCTTTGTTTGTGTGTTTGCAGATGTGGGACTGTGAGGCCGAGAGGTGGAGATGGTTGGTGAGATGACGCGCCAGGGGATAGTGAGACTGCCGCGGGCAGAGCCATGGGTGGGAGAACGACGTCGAAGGGATGAGGCTAGTGCGAGGCCAACAGATAATGCAAAGGTTGATTAGAGACGTCGGTTTGATGTTCCAGGTGTGAGACCATCGCGTGCTTCATAAGTAGACGCCGCCGAAGGGATAGATGATCTCCAATGTCGGTTGGAGGTGGTGCTGCAGGGTGTTTCGGAGGGCATGTGGTCCCACATTCAAGATGAGAGAGTCATGGAGTAGTGTATGGGTGGCCCTGCAGAGTGGCAGACCTTGATCCACAAAGTAGTTGTAGCAGGGGCAACGATGAATGGGCAACTTCCCCTTGGACCTGGAGGACCCCCAACTGGTGGGGTACCTCCTGCTGATAGAGGACCTGGTGGGGGAGCTCTGGGGGCACCGTGAGTGTCGATTATGTATTTTTGTTTTTATATAGGTCTGTGAGCCCATTTTGTACAGGGTAGTTTGACACCCATTTTTGTATAGGGTAGGGGGTACCCATATTGCACCTATAGGGGTGAGGGAGCTCACTAGCCTATGGGCGATGTATGTATTGTACTATTTTGTAAACATTTATGACACTTTGACCGATATATATATATATACATTTTTGGGATCTACGTGATGTTTACATGCGTAAATATTTTGTGATGTTTTTATGATGTCTAATCTATATGTTGGGACCGATGTTTGATGATTTATGTATATGTGATGATGTCGTGATGTGAAAAATGTCAATCTAATACTAGGTTAGCCATCTTATCTACTATTTGATTAAATTGTTGTGGAATATGTGTAAATGTAATTGAATCAAAGTTTTGAGATAATAGTCAACTTGCAGGTATTTGCGAAATAGGTAAGGATCGCGAACACGGTATACATTGTTGAGTTGCAAGACAACAAGCTAGGAATCTAATAAGATGTTAAGGTGACAAATGTGGTGGTGACTGGCCTTGGCGAGGAGACCAATAAGAATGGTGTATTCTACTTGGTTGTTGGTTGTTGAGCCCAAACATATGTTGCTGGAGTGGAGTAGTTCATGTGAGGGGGTATAGAGGGCCCAAGCGACCGAAGTGAGATTTTGTGTTTAACGACTAGCTTCGTCAGCATAAACGATGTGGTAGGCCGATGGAGGATGCATCTGTCAATAACACATATGGTATATCAGACATGAGGAGTGGAGGTGAAAAAAGAAGACTAAAAACTCTACAAATGTGTATGAAGAAAAAGCCTAGTGTAGAATGACTACGCTTAGGTGTAAAACTTCTTTAAGTACAACCCATTGATGGGTTCTTTGAGAGGATAGCCTTCTGGAGAGACCATAATATATGAGACTTTAGTGAGGCAATGTTGGACAATGTAGGGTACATGCCATAATGGCTCGATTTTCCCATGGTCGAGAGTATCGTGAGCGATATCGTAGGCTAGGATGAGATCTCCTTTGTTGAATGAGCGAAGGTTGACATGGTGGTCAAAGGTGGCCTTGGACCGATTTTTAGCTGCCTCATTGTTTTGTAAGGAAGATCTACGATCTTCATCCAATGAATTTTTTATCGGACTAATCGGTAGGTGCGGACACTAACAGATCTCGCTAGATCCACCTGGATCTAGAACAAAACAGGACAGGACATGACTCTTTCCCTAAGTTTTGACCATTGAATTAGCTAGTAGGAAGGAACAAGTAACATACCTTTATATCGCTTCCTAGGG
>SNQJ01S0028935.1:25390-65054 GCA_010110895.2 Picea sitchensis
ATAGATTAATATTTATTGTCTAATTTAATTAAGGGAAAAGTAAATTAGACACATGTTTCTTGTTGACTTTTCAACACATTCATATATAGGCCCTTTTCCCCAACTTCCACACTCAGTTACAGGAGCCCAGAGCCTCTGTTGGCTATCCTTTATTCTCTGGTCGGTCTTCTCGACCTGTCTATCTAATTTATTGACCCAGGGTTCATGTCATCCGGGTTTCCAACAAAGCCTCTAAATCTATCGGCCCTTTTGGTAAACCAGAAGGCAGCACAGTACACAGAATGCACTGCGTAGTCTCTCCCGAGATAGATTTAAATGGGTGGTTGTAAGACTCAGGTGTTTACAGCCTAGGATTGAGTATGAGATAAGGGTTTATTAATCAGAGCCATGCACTATGAACTACAAAGGAAATCTACTTATTCCTCATGGGTACATATTTCCATTACACAGGTTACTTCCCGAGCCGTGTATTCATGTTCCATAACAATGTATTAACTCATTTATTAAGCATAACAATAATTGTAGAAAGAAAGTAAAGAGATGCATACATCCATCACATTACATAGTTATTACCATGGTTCACCCCCTCCTGGGATACATCCACAAATATTTGGCTCTTGGCTCTTTTATTATGACAGTTCTTCATTTTCGGCGCCGCGTGCTTACAATTCCCCTCTTATGGGTAAGATCTATATGAGGAGAACTAGATCACACTAGGCTCTATAGCCTACGAACTAATCCTCAGATCTACCTTCCCTCCTTTGTTCTAGATCAACAACTTACAAAAATGGTACATAACAGTATTTCATAATGCCTCCATTCATGTATTACTCTAATGGAACGGTATAAGAACCCGAATCCTTACAAAACAATACACTTACTGTAAAAACGCCAACCTAATATATAAAACTCAATCAACTAACAACAACTTCTATATGATACCCGCGTATCTATATTTATACAATTCAGGATCTTCAACCTTCTTACCGAAAATTACCAAAACCTTAACCCTACAGACGTTAGGTCTTCCTCCCATGCACGCGTGTTGTTCTTCCTCCAGCTGTCGCTTTCCTTGTGCACGCTTTCTTGCATGTGCACATGATGTTTTTTTATCCAGCTGTTACTTCCGTTTCTGCATGCTTTATTTCCCACGATTGTCCTTCTTTCCACTTCATCCTGGTGCCAATAGGCCCCCAACACTGACATGTGAATCATCCAGAGTCACCTAATCTTTTTGAGCTGCCTCGATCTCCTCAATGATCATCTAGAAATTTTCCTTTAGCTCTACTTCTTTTGTCAGTGCCTGTGCGATCTTCTCCTTAATGGTATCCACTACTTGAACTTCCACTTTGTCGCTCAATAATCCTGAACATTCTGACTGTGTTTGTGCTATCTGTGTTCTAACTCCTTCTACCTATGCGAGTACTTCTGCTACCCGTTCCTGCAATGGTTCTATCTGAGCATGACGCTCCATTTTCTGTGTTTGTGCAATGATAAGTTATGCCTTCATCTTATTTATCTCCTACGTTCCTTTGAATCATTCTGGGATTGGTATGGTCTTTTGCCTCTATTTGAGTTCTTGGATTGCTTCATTGATCCTTTCCTCTTCCTTGTCCCAGTGTTGGACCTATGGATCCTCCTCCTGTCTTGTCCAAAGTTGTGTTGCTTTATCGAAAAATTCCACTACTATGCTAACCTGCTACTCTATCTCCTACAGTTGTGTCGTTGCTTCCTTCTTCCTTTGCTCCTTCACCACTGGTGGATTTGTTGGTGTGAGCTGTTCTTGGAGACCCTCGATCTCCTTCTGATATAGATCAATTTCCTGCACAATTTGGTCGATCTTTTCTGTGGCTGGGAGTTCGTTTCCTTGCGTAGTGCTTGGAATTTTCCCAAAAATTTCCCCCACTCTTCGTTCCAGTTCATTCCTGCATTCCTTCTCCTCCTGAGTTTCAGATTTGGCCTGCTCACAATGTTTTTCCAGCACTTCCCTCTTCTTTGTTTCTTGCTATAGCTCAACTAAGTTTTTATGTGCCTGAGACTGCATCTCGTGGTCGACGATAACCTACAATTTGTACAGTTCCCTTGATGGCATCCGCCTCAAGACCAATTGGAAGTGGTCCAAATCCTTCAGTGGTGTCTGTCCCATGATTTCGTCCATTCACAACATGCTAGGTTTTATGTAGATCGTTGCATGGGCATGTGGCATTGGAAGGATTGGGTCTTGTTCTTCTATCTCCATTCTTTCATTGGTCTGTGTTTTTGATGACTCTATGCCTCTGCTACTAATTTCTGTCTGGGCCTCCCTGAGTGTCCTGAAAAAATGTCCCATTTCTGCTAGCTCTTTTTGCAGTTTATCCCTGTGATGTGATGCATGATCGAAGTCTTCTGCTAGACAGTCCTGGACCATTCTGGTGATCATTTCTCCATCGTCCTCTGTGATCGTATAGTCTGGTGATGCTCGTTGCACCTTTGATTTCTTGCGTGCACCTACTACCTATACAACCAATCTCTTAGCTCCCCATGGTTCCTGTGTGATGGGATTTAGGGCAGTCTCCTATGCTCCCTTAGCTTGTTTTGGTTGTTCGTTGGTATCTTTTTGCACCTTCTGGGTTCCTATCTTCTTTGACCCTTCGTCTGCCCGAGTTGAATTTTTTTGGCCCATCCTTGGTTTCTTGGGTACTGGGGTTTGTGGAGGTTGTGTTTCCACCAGCGCTGCCTCTCCTTTTGTTGTTCTTTCTGGTACTTCCTGGGGAATGGATGGGATTCTCCATTCATTATTCCATTTGCTGATGAGCATGTTGATGTCACCCTCTGTGATGCAGTAGTGCATCCATAGCCACTGTTTATCTGGATCCTGCCTTGGTTGTATCCACATGGATTGACGTGTATCCCAAAAGTTAGCGATGTCCCCATATCGCATGACAGCCTCTGGTGTTATCCTCCATGATCAAATGATAGCTTCTTGTATGTCCCGTAGGTATTCTTCAAATACAATTCCATTCTCCCTCTTATGCCTGGCCTATGGCCCAAATTTTAGTAATAGATATCTCGCTCCCGCTGGCTGCGGTCTAGTACAAAAAATTACATACTCTGGTTCCCGCCATCCCATGAAGGCTATTAGGTGAGCAGCCATGAGTAATGGAATTATTTACCGAGGTCTTGTGCATCCTTACAGTCCACTTGGAATANATCTCGCTCCCGCTGGCTGCGGTCTAGTACAAAAAATTACATACTCTGGTTCCCGCCATCCCATGAAGGCTATTAGGTGAGCAGCCATGAGTAATGGAATTATTTACCGAGGTCTTGTGCATCCTTACAGTCCACTTGGAATAAGTTTAATAGATAAGGCACGCAACTCACGGAGGTGCCTTCTTTGCACTAAGCTGCAACTACGATGACTCCTGTTGGTACTTCGTCTTTGCAAAATTTTATTAAAAATTTACAGGCTAATATATTTTCACCCAATTGTGTCGCTGCATTATTGATCTGTTTGATTAAAATGCCTCTTTTTCCCCTGGAGGTACCATATTTCTTCTTCATTTCCTCTGCTAACGCTTTCTCCTTGGATTTATCGTCCAAAATCAATGCGGGATCTAGGGATGATTTTAAGGATGGAAATTTATTTTAAAATGTGGAAACCTTGGCGAATCTTACTAATCCGTCATATGCCAAGTATAAATGTTTGGCGATATTTTTGTAAAAATATTCAAATTTCTAAGGATTTTATATAGTTTTTATAAAATTTTGGCGATTTTTAAGGTAAAATAATTTTATCCTATAGAATTTGGGCAAATCATTTTTAAAATAGTGAATCTCGTTTTTGGAAAAACCATAGAAAATTAGCCCATGAGCGAAATTTAGCCCCTAAAATCATCCCTGGCAGGATCCATGCCCCAGCTGGGTAGTCCTGTTATCTACGCGATAAGCTCAATAGTTATGGGGACGCGTTTGTCTAGCCATATATCCCCTCATTGTGTGACTGATAACAACTACTTGACGCATGCTGTCGCGTACTGGCCTATGCCAAAATGTTGAAGTTTCATCAACCCTAAAATTTTTGTTCTGTCCAGTTCAACTGCCCACTGATGTGGCTGGCTGATTGTTTATCCAAGTTTTTTTACCACTATGTTCTGCATAAAAACCCTCGACACAAGTTACGGGTACTTGGTTTCATTTGATACATCATGGTCGAAATAATTGAGCTTCCCGACGTGACCCAGTAGCTACAAATCTACCTGTACTCCATCTGGTATGCATGGTAGCATAATTTCTGCTGCGAGTTTCTTGTGAGGTGAGCTCGACATCTGAACTCTGTCTTCCTACTGTGGTGGTTGGTTTGAAGTTCCAACAATTCCTGGTTGCTCCCCTGTAAGCCACTCTGGCCAAGCTGAGGTAGTTTCAGTGATGTCCTCTATTGGTTGACCTAGGATGGGTACCTGTGACTCATTTGGTTGCACTGCTTCTCCCATATTCTGTGTCGTTCTGTTAACTTCCATGGCTGCTTCAGTGCTTTCTGGTTGCATTTCTTGTTGGATTTCGACTTCCTCATTCTGAGGCTCCTACGCCTTTGCTGGCGTATCCTCTTTCATGGCCTCTTTTTGTGGCTACTGAATCTCTTCCAGTATCGGTGTAGAGTTCACTGATATCATCTCTGGGGATGGGATCTCGTCGATATCGATGATCTCCAACTGCTGCTGCTCATTTTCTTCCAGCGGTCCCCGTGACCTAGTTTGAACCCTGGTTGGTATGGTTGTCTGGCCTAGTTCTGCTAGCTTCAGTGGTGCCATAGTGGTGACTGTCAAACATTTTCTGAGTGCGAATGACTTCAGTGAGATTTGTGGTCTTTTTCTGTTTGTTATGGCTACTATTTCTCTCTCTCTCTCTCTCTCTTTTCTCCTTTCGCGAATAGACTAGTTTATTTCGTGCTCGCGTGTTGTATGGGATTCCCATGAATCTTGTCAAGGATGCTTCCTCCATGATGCGATTAATTCACCATAAATGTGGGTTCAATGCATCTACGACGGTTTCATACTTTCCATTATGCTTACTTTGTTGTTTCCAGTTGGCATGTTTAATGTGATGTTCCATCCGTCCTTGCCATGTTTTAATTTCACTTAATGTTGTCCTGTCATACTACTTTTGCCGACTTTCGATTTCCCACTCATTTTTATTTGGTATGTAATTGTTGTCCTTACCTTTTGCTGTATTCGGGTTTCAAACGTCATGTGGCTTTTCAATCTCTGGTGTGCTTCGCTCTTTTCAATTTTTTTTTTTATTGCGCAGTGGGTGGTCGACTGTCCTTGTATAGTTTCAGTCGGCTCCCGTTGATCATTCCTCTGAGGTCTGTGCCTGATAAATTTCTTAACTACACAACTCCTCCGTCTGTTACATATTTTACCTCATATGGTCCTAACCAATGCATTCTCATCTTTCCTGGGTGCTGAAACGATTTGTTGTCATAGAGAAATACTAGATCTCCTTCCTTGAAGGTCTTCTTCTTGATGTGTCAATCGTGCCAAGCTTTGTCTCTGGCCTTCTTCACTTGTTGATGGAATCCTTCCAGGATTTGATCTTCCTCCATTGAAAATAGCTGATTTAGTCTTTCCTATATTGCGCCTCGTCCAGTCATTTGTGTGATAGCTGCTACGCGTAAGCTGGGTACTAAAAATTCTAATGGCACTACTGCTTCTTGGCCATAGACTAGTTTGAATGGTGTGTGCCTTGTCAAATTTTTGTATGTCATCCTATATCCCCATAATTCTATTGGTACTTTGAGGTCCTATACGTCTTTGTTGACGTTACAAATCTTTGTTAGTACGTTCTCGAGAATTTTGTTGAAGGCTTCTACTGTACCGTTTGCTTGTGGATGATATGGTGTGCTCTTCTGATGATGAACTTCAAACTCTTCGAGCATCGCACAGATGGTGCTGTTTATGAAGTACGTGCCTTGGTTGCTCATCAAAACCCTTGGGCACCCGAATCTGGTGATTACTTGTTCAAATAAGAAGTGTGCAACTGTCTCTGCACTGTAGTTATTTACTGGTGCGGCTTCCACCCATATTATTAGGTATTCCATCATGGTGATGATGTATCTTGCCCTTGTTCATTTGGCTGGTGGGTTAATTGGTCCCACAAAGTCTATTGTCCATTTATCAAATGTTTGTAATGCAACTTGGGGTCGTAATGACATCTCGTCCCTTCTATTGGGTTTGCCTACCCTTTGACTGACATCGCATATCTAACATTAATATTTCGAGTCTCTTTGGATCGTTGGCCACCATAATCCTATGCATAGTACCTTCTGCGTGGTAGATTTTCCTGCATAATGACCTCCTTCCATTCCCTCGTGGGATTCTGATAAAATTCTAGCTCATTCTTTCTCTAACACGTACCTTCGTAAAATTCTATCTGCGCCCATCTTGTATAGATGTCATGCGATTAGTTGATAGTCGGATGCGCGGACTACCATGTTCTTGTTCTATGCGGTGGTATATTCTTGCGGCGCGGTACCTGTGCTCAAGTACTGGATGATCTCTGTGAAGTAGTCATCAATAATCTGTACTGAGAATAACTGTGCATCCATAAAGTTTTCTTCTAATTTCATGGGTTCTTCTCCATTTATGACCCATGATAGGTGGTCAGGTCCTGCATTTAGTTTTCCTGGTTTGACTATTAATTCGAAGTCAAATTATTGACATAACAATAACCATAGACATATTCTACCCCCAAACATTAGCTTGTTGACTAGGTATTTCAGGGCTGAGTGATGTATAAACATCTTAAAATGTTTTCCCAATAGGTAATGTTTGAACTTCTGCAGTGCGTAAACCATAGCTAGGCCTTCTCTTTCTGCCGTGTTATAATTCTGTTTTGAGTCTTATAGTTTTATTCTTGCGAATGTTATTGGGTGATCCAAGTCTCCTGCCCCTAGCTGTGCTAATATAACTCCAAGTGCTATCGCTGATGCATCTACATGCACATGGAATGTCTTTTCCCATTCTAGAAATACTAATATCAGTGCAGTAACCATATTTTCCTTCATAGTATCCAGACCGTGTTGACACTCGTCATTCCATTGGTATTTTGTATCCTTCCTTAACAATTTTTCCATTGGTGTTGTGATCTGTGCATATCCTTTGATGAATTTCCTGTAGTATCCTGTGTGTCTTAACGTCGCTCGTAGCTGACAAACTATTTTTGGTGCTGGTAAATTGACGATGACTGCGATCTTTCCCGGATCGACCAATAGCCCCTGTTTGCATACTATGTGGCCCAAGAGTATCCCAATATGCATTTCTTGATATTTAGTGATATCTGACACTATCTGCATCGTTCTATCATCAAGCGCAAAACTTCCACATGGTTTTTCAACATACTATAGACTATCCAGTCATCCAAGTATACTTCAAGAAAATGATGGATGAATTCTTTAAATGCTACTATAACCACTCTCGAGAATATTGTTGGGGCATTCTTCAGTCCAAACGACATGATTGTATATTGGTAAGATCCCCATTCCATCACAAACGTGGTCTTGTATCTATCCTCCTGTGCTATCTTAATCTGATGGTAGCCTGAGAATCCATCAGTGAATGAGTAAGCTTCATGTCTCCCCACATTCTCTAACACGTCATCCATGAACGGTGTAGGGAATGGGTCATGTACGCATGCATCGTTCAACTTCCTCAAGTCGACGCATATCCTAATCCCTCTTCCTTGTTTCTTGTCCTGTACTACCATCGAGCTCATCCATTGTGATTCCTCGACTTGTTCGATTATGCCGGCTTCGAGCATCCGATCGATCTCCTCTTTAACTTTCTATTTAGATATGGGGTTCAGTCTATATGGTCACTGTCTAATTGGTCTCACTTCAGGTATGAATGGTATATTGATCTCTCCCACTTCTCCTACTATAGCCTTCATCTCTGTAAATGTTGTAGGAAACAAGTCAGTGTATTCGCACAACAACTCTGTGATTCTTTCTACTGTTGGCTCATCCCAATAGTCTGCAATGCTGGCCATTTTGGGATGTTCAGTTGTTCCAATGTTAACTTTCTTTACCTTGATTGGTGCAGAAATGACTTCAGATTCTATGGGTGGTCCCTCCACATCACTTTCACCTTCTACTTCTTCAATCTGAATATCGCACGAGTCATCTTCGTCTGGTGCTTCCTCCTGTACATGGTAACATGACAATAGTTCCTTAACTATATGCTTATTTCATTGTTGTTCTTCTATGATAGTTTCTATTTCTGGTTCTTTGATGAATATTAATCCTCTTATCCGTTTCAGGGCTACATCTATGTTGGGGTTCTCATGCTCAAATGAGAAAGTGACTGCGAAGTTCTGCTGCAATATTCACCATGTTGTAGTTCCTTTGCGCAATTCCTGGTCTGTGTACTAGTTCGCTGGTATGCCCTCTAAAGTGTGTATGAAGTGATGAGGCCATTCCTTAGGTGGTGTCATTTTCCATAGCATTCTACATGCCTCCAAGTGCTCCTATGGTGCTCCGTGTCCATCGTACTTCTGTTGTTTGTTGTTTTTTTGTTTTGCACCGAACCTTATGCGCAGTAACTGCTTACATTGATACCACTCTGTGATAGTCTCTTTGTCTACACCCCACCATCTTGCGGGTGTGGCCTTGAGTACTAAGTCAAGTGCTAGCAGTCTCTGGGTATCTAACATTGCTTCTTCGTACTGTGTCAAGAATTTTTCCAAATCATTTATTCCATGGAAACTGGGTGGTTCTCTGATTTCTATGCCTATCCACCGTACTGCACGGCCTATTCTTGCACATCTTCTCATGGATACTTCGTGTATTCTTTGCTTCCAGTTTTCTAACCGGGTGTCTGAGTCTGTTGTGTATGAAGTAATTCTTTGCCAACTGAGTACCCTGTCTGCAGTTGGGTTTACGTAATCCTCATCGTGCACAATTGTTTTGTACAACTGGTCGTTCTCCTCTAAGTCCAGGAAAGTGGGTTCTATGAACCTCTCCCCTTCTGATGGATCTAATGGTGCTATGACCCTGTAATATCCATATTCAAATGTCATTTTCCTTGTTTTCAAGTTAATTATGGCTTGGTTTTCAAATTCCCAATCCAGACCGAGTAGTGATGGGTACGGTGTTGTGCCATCTACTATTTCAATGACTTCAAAGTCTTCTTTAGTGCACACTCCATCAAGATCTACTGTTACTCCTTTCAATCTACCTATTGGTAGGACTCTATGCTGGTTTGCTAGTTTTAATTGGACATTTGAGTATCCCAATATTGGCTCTCCCATGCATTTCTAGGTCTTCTTGGGTAGCACATTCACTTCGGATCCTATATCTAGTATAATTTCTCCCATATTGAAATCCCCAATGTTAACATTCAGTCTAAATTCCCTACTTGTTCTTCTTCTTGTGTGTAGATGATTGATAGTTTTCGGTTCTAGCTTTTGTTCCATCTTGCTGCTACATTTATCTAGGATGTTTTGAAATATTGTCATAGATGAAGCATCACTTAACACTTTTACGCATGATTGCAAAAAGTATTTGATAGTACTTACTTGTCCCTTGGGTTGCATTCTGTTGGTATGATCCAATGATGGTGACATTTCATATTCAGGGGCTTCCTTGACTAGTTACATAGTTGAAGTCGACACTGTGTCCACCTTATGAAATTCTTGTCTGGCTTCCTTAAAAGTCTCCTTTTCTTTGGGTGCGTCGAACTTTTTTCTTGGTTCAGTGTTCTTCTTTACCCATTGGTTCTGTGTTGGTTCCTGTTGGATTGCGTTGTTTCCTGTTTTCATTCCTCCACGAGTGACTATATTGATGTTATGTCCGTCATCCCTTGCTTTGGCTGAAATCCATTGAACATTTTGATTGTTCTAGTTCCTCTTTTCTTGGATCTTTACTAATAATGTTGGACATTCCTTTGTCTTGTGATCCGATGCGCGACAATACATACAAGTCGCTGGCGACAGTGGACATTCCCGTGCATAATGTCTTGGTTGTTGACAATTGTGACATGTGACTGGTCCTCTGCCATGTCCAAAACATCCTCTGGCTCGTCCTCCTCCTCGGTAGCTTGCTCGGTCACCTCTCTACGCATTATACTGTGGTGCCTAATTATACTAAGTGGTATTATACTGGGGCTGTACCAGGTTGTACTGTGGCTGCACGTTAATGTATGGTTGCTGTGCAGTATTATACTGTTGCTGCGCAATGTTGTATGGGGTTGGGGCTTGGTTGAACTGGTGCACTTCTTTCCCAGTCATCATTTCATCATGTAATCTATATGCATCTGGTGTTCTTTCCCACATCAGCTCCATAGTTCTACAATATTTATCGTTGTGGCCCACTAACTTGCAAAATATGCAATATGAACTCTTTGGGACTGTCTGGTATTTCTGCATCATCGTGCAGTGATAAGGGCCGTGACTCGATTTCTTGCATATTTCGCACCATAATCCTCCTTGTTGTAGTGGGTTTGGCATACCTGTTTCCATAGACTGTGAAAATGTTGGGCATTCATTCTTGTGGTGTCCTTTTGTTCTGCATGTGGTGCACCAAATGACTTCTCGTTTGTCCTTGAAGGAAAGGGAGTCAAAAGGGGTTATTTAATGTCACTTAGTTAGGAGATGTTATGTATTTAAAGTGATATTAGATTAATAAGTTACTTATATGTTATTTAAAGTGACATTTAATCCTAAAGTGAAAGAAAAGGGGGATAAGGGTAATATTTGATTTAGTAAAAAATGGGATAAGGGTTACATTTGATTTGGTCAAAAAAGGGAAAGTTCTAGACGACATGGAGAAAGGATAAAATGAGGGGTAGAGCCTCACTTTGGATTATGATTTGATATCTCATTTTGGAAGTGCTATTACAATGATTGTTTTGTTAGGGTTTAGTGAAACCCTTCCACTATTGGCTTGGTTTCGGTGGTGCAATATCCACCCTAGCTAGACAAGAGGGGAATCCATATAGGATTTCAATTGGAGCCTTTACAAGATGGGAATCCATCCAGGATTTCCATTGGAGATTCACTTGGAGACATAATATCTTATGCAAGAGGTTGGAAAATTTTTCATAGGAGGTCATACTCAGAATTTGCAGGTATGAGGAGGGTTTATGAGAAATCATGGTACAGGACAACCTTGCGGGTTCAATATAGGGTATATTGAAAGGCCCTTGCTTATTTCCTAGCCTCATTATGCAAGGCCCAGATAGAAGTCCAATTGTGTCTCGCGAGGCCCTTTGCGATCTAAATTGCAAATTTGTTTCGGGTACGGGCAGATGGATTGTTGCAGTAGGTATGTTGGAGCGGCTCGTTGTCATCTTCAACAGAGGTTTATAGGATTATTGCATCATTCTGGGAGGAGGTTTGGATATTTGGAGTTATCCTTCTATAGATTGGAGAAGCCATCTACTAGGAGGGATCAGGGAACTACACCAGGTTTTGGTTTTCAATTTATTGTTTGTTGATTTGTCACAACTGCTACAACATCCCTAGACATTGTATTGTGTGATCAAGATTCCATTATTAATAAAGTGCCATATTATCTCTTCTAATTTCTGGTGTATGCAACATGTTTTTCAAAATTGCTATCTATGGGTTATGGGAAATGTGTTTGTGAAAAGTACTCAATCAGTCTAAAAACACATGTAATGAAAGTATTTGATGAAATTCCCCAACCAAAAATACATAATTGATAACAAACCATTATTTTCCTAGCATTTTCTGCTTGGGCACATTACAATGGTATTTTTGGGCAGGAAATTTTGGGAATGGAATAGTGAGAAGAGATAAGGTACAGGGAAAATGAACAGGATCAATAAGATCAAGAAGATCAAGAAATAAGAGAGAGGAAAGAGAAGAAGATGGGGGGACAAGAAATAACAACTAGCATAAGATTTGAGAAAATCGGTCAACCATGAGTTGTATCCAGCTCATAATGAGTTTTCACTAGCCAAGCATGAATGGTAGCCAACTCATTATGAAATGGAAAAAGAACTTGAGAAAAATGTATAAATATGTAAAATATCCATGAAACTCGGGTTGCTTTTGGGTTTTTTGTTGTTGTTTCTGGTTGTGTTTTTATTGTTAAGTTTTCAAGATCTAGAGAGAAAGAGATATTCAGAGAGTAGATAAGTGTAAATAAACTACAGTTGTGAAGAATATTGTATTCCAAGTCTCCATTGTAGCGCACAACACAATAAAGATACTCAAATGTAATAAAGAAGCCAATATTTTGTGGACGTAGCCTGGAGGGGGGTGAACCATGGTAACGTTGTGTATAATTATGTTGTTGGATAATTATTCATGTCTATCTTGTCTTAATTCTTGTATTTGATATGGATGGATGTTTATCTTTACTAGTATTGTTGGTAGACTAATGCGCAGTCGCAATAATTGTATGCTTAACCACTAAACAATGTGAATATAGAATTATATGCATATATAATGAAGTAATGAGTTTATATTATCTAGGATCTAGTGCGTGAAAGGGTCCTATAGGTATGATAGAGTGTGTTTCCCATATTTCCCTCACTGTTGTAGAATCTTGGTTCCTACAGTCCCCATAAAGATACCTCAAGTGAGACTTCACCTGCTTGCAGGTGATGCTGAAAGGGCCAGTGTCTGTAGGGTTTTGTTGGACTAAGTAACTTGAACCCAAGGTCTTGAACCTACATACACATGTGCCAATAAATGGTTCATTTTTCAGGACCCAGAATATGGACACGAGGGAATGTTTTGGAGACCAACGAGGAAGGAGATAAATGAATGGATGGAACAAAAGGAATAAGAATTTTCTCAAAAGGAGAATAAAAACCTTTGGTTAAATAACAAGAAATGGATGCAAATGTATGTGTAAACCGAATTGCTTGAGATGTTTTTGGTGAATTTCCTAACCTTTTAGTAGAATGGATGGAAATATTGGTGGAAAATACTGGTAGACATATATTAGTTTCACTAAAGAATTGGACTCCTGAACTAGTGGGACGAGTGAATTCAGTGGACAAAAGAAATTCACGCGCAATTTATTTTTGGTTGGATAGTATATTGGGAGGCTACGTAACCAAATTTTCCATAGAATGTACCCATGCTTACAGTGTCGGAGAAAGAGACTTCTTTAAAGGCCTACGAGGAAGATTCATAAATTTGTTAGCTACCCCGATAAAAATGTTGCTATGTGATAAGGAAGTGATGACGATGGATTTATATAGCTAAATAACCTTGCACACACAGAGGGACTGGGGTTTGTTTATTGGGATAGGATATGAGGGTAGGAAAAATGGACAAAGGAAAGGAAGAATGAGAATGAAAAATAAAGAGGAAGGGATATCAGAAGGAGAAGACAAATTTGGAGTTTTTTGCAGTGGGAAAAGGTACAAGAAGTTGAGAACTAAGGTTGAACATAGAGAGCAGCATAGTGAGTACTTAGAAAATCATGAAAATATCTATATCATATAATTACAACAAATAGAGGAAGGATACGAAGATATCCAGTTCAATCCAGTTATAGAAGAAAGATGAAGTACTTCCCAAGCTGAGTCCTGGGTCAAAAACACAACCTCATGCGAGTCACCTGAATATGCGACAACATTTGAAGACCTCTCCATAGAACTTGTAATTAGTAGGGGAATTCATAGCAGTAGTAACTTGAGAAGTGGCAGCAGTACATGAAATCAGAATCAACCAACATCACTAGGAAGGGGTACTACACCCATCAACATGGCAGGAGTAGATAGCACACTAATATTACCAGATTTCAAAGGAATTGGATCGAAAGACCCAAAACAATATATATTCATATGTGAAACCATATGGTCTACAAATAATTTCCATGATGATGGTGCGAAGATCACAGAGTTGAAAACAACCTTTAGAGAACGCACACTAGTTTGGTACATGAATCTCTAAAGTACCACAGTATTAGGTCAGACAAGGACATTAGAAGATATCACACAAGAATTATTAAATGAATTCAATAAACCAAAGTATGAATAATAGTACATTACCGAGATCAAGGAGATCAATCAAGTACCAAATGAGTCAATATGGGATTTCTATCAAAGATTCAAAGATGTGATGGGGAGGTTAAAATTTGAAGTAGGAGAACTGAAAGTCATTGTGCCTTTAGACAAAAAAGAATAAAGGAGGTACACAGAACCAATGAAAGGCAATGAAATTGATAACTTGTACAACATGAATGCAAGGATGGATGATTATTTTAACCCCACTGTAGATGGCACACTCATTTGGAGAAGCATCAGTTCGTGTACATCAGACTCAGAAACAAGTCTGGAAAATTGGCAGCGAAGGATGCATGAAGTCTCAACACAACGATGCGCCCACATGACCAAATAAGTATGCTGGATTGGAATAGAAATAAGAAACCCACCTAAGTATGGTGGGCTGATGGATATAAAAACATTCATACATACATTTGAGGCATAGGTACCATAGAAACAAAGGCTACTAGCATTGGACATTGTATTGAAAACCACCCCCACAAGATGGTGGGCGACACACAAAGAAAACATAGAAGATTGGTAACAGTGTAGGAGACTAATCCAGGTGAGATTCAATACTGAGGAGCGAGACATGACACAAAATTATACCAGAGGAGGAAACCCAACAGATCATGTTGCACAATGTGAAAAATCATGGAAATTAGTCCCAAGGAAAGAATGGACACACAAGTTCATACATACCCTGGATACCATCCCAAAGAATTGGTACCTAGAACTAGAGATGTGTAGAGATATACCATACCAGGCATACATAACTCAAATATTCCAGGTAACATTTACCTTTTAGAATTATTCACCCCTAATAAGTATAGCACTACATGCGATTAAACAAAAAATCTTTGCCGAAGAAGAGTCAATGGAAGTAATATCTATATGTAGCGCACACAATGCCTCCATGATGGTTTAAAAGTTATTGGAATGCTACAATGTGACACAGGAGGATCAAGATGAAGAAGATCCTCACAACATCCAAGTACCAAAAACATAGGGCAAACGAACAGTAGAGGGCCCAAAGATGGAATCTACAACATACATGTATCCAGTCAAGACACAAAAAGTTAATATTGGGACACAAGAAAGCCCTAAGTTTGTACAAATAGGAGATTATTGGGATGAGGAAACCGTAGAAAAGATAGAATATCTATTGCACAAATACCAAGACCTATTCCCCACTACATTATTAGATATGAAAGGGATGGTGGGCGAGCTGGGAGATATGAGGATCCCACTGAAACCAGGGTATAAACCAGTGAAATAGAGACCCTACAGAATGAGCCTAGGATATAAAGAAAAATTAAAGGAGGAAATAGACCGCATGCTAAAAGCATGAGTCATCAAATTGGTTGAGGAATAAAAATAAATAAGTCCAGTAGTAGTGCAAGATAAGAAAACAGGAGGTATAAGAATCTATGTCGAATTGAGGAAACTGAATGATGCATGCCTACACGATCCATTCCCAACACCATTTACAGATGAAGTATTGGAAAAAGTGAGCTAACAAGATGCCTATTCGTTCACAAATGGTTTCTCAGGTTACCATCATATAAGAATTATGCAAGAAGATACACTTAAGACTACATTCACTACAAAATCGGGAAGCTTTCAATACACATCAATGTTTTTTGGGTTAAAGAACACACCTGCGGTATTTTCTAGATTAGTTGTTGCAGTATTTAAATAATTTATTCATAAGTTTATTAAAGTATACTTGGACGATTGGAAAATATTTAGATTACTAAGGGATCACATTGATTTGCTAAGACTAATGTTGGATAAGTGTAGACAACATTAGATATCCTTTAATCTAAAGAAGTGTATTTTTTGTGGACTGTTCGAAAAATTATTGGGACACCTGGTATGCAAACAAGGTTTAATAGTTTATCCTACAAAGATTGTAGTTATTTTGGATTTACAACCACCCAAATCAGTCAAACATTTTCGCGCGACATTGGGCCACACAGGGGATTACAAGAAATTTATGAAAAGGATACGCACATATTACGACACCAATGGAAAAAATACCGAAAAAATAAGTGAATTTCCAGTGGAATGAAAATTCTCAAAAAGGACTAAACACACTGAAACAAAAGTTAGTAACTACATCGATCTTAATTTTTCCAGATTGGAACAAGGAATTTCATGTACATGTGGAAGCATCATCAATAGCATTAGGTGAGATCTTGTCATAGCCAGGGGAGGGAGAGATCGATCACCTAATATTTTTTACAAGTAGGAAACTATCAACAGTGGAGAAAAAATATACCATACCATAATGTGAGGGACTAGCTATGGTTTACGTGTTGTAGAAGTTCATACACTACTTGTTAGGCACACACTTCAAGATGTACACTGACCATTCTACACTAATATATATGGTCAACAAGCCATTGTTGGGGGAAAGTATTTGTAGGTGGCTTCTATTATTCCAAGAATGCGACTTTGAAGTCGTGGTAAAACCAAGTAGACTGAACGCAGGACCAGATCACTTGCCACGCATACTTTCAGGAGCAGAGGAAGGAAACCTGGATGATATCTTTCTAGATGCACAACTATTTTATTAGATGGTAGATGATTATTTTCTGGAACATTCTACAATTCTTAGTAAATTAATGGCCTCTCGGACACTTGACAATTGTGTAAGCGGTTGGTAGTAAAGGTCGTGGAATACCAACTAATTGTGGGAAGCTTATATAAACTGGGCACATATGGAATACTATAACGTTGTGTAGTTGAACATGAAATACCAACTATATTGGCAAAGTGCATGACACTTAATAGAAGGATGGCATTATGCGGGGTAAAACCCAGCGTGTTAAGGTCTAACGCATGGGTGAATCAGTAATATTGGTTATAAATAAAGGTCAATATTAATAAGGCGCTTTCAATAAAGTAGAATAAGGCCGATGTAAGAAAACCTAATAGAAGCTTAAAAATAGAAGGCTCTTCCTCTAGATACTTCTCTTAATAGACATATTTAGGTATAAATAGGGGTCGGTATGAAAACCCTAGCTTGGAGATTATTGTAGCACTTTCCGATTAGGTTGCCCCTCTGACTGTGAATGCTACGGTCAGAGATTTATTTCTATTGCTATTCTTATATCATTTCTGTGTTATTGGGAAGATTATGCTGGATATTTCTTGTTATTATCGCCATTTCTAGCATTTTATTTATGTTCTACATATTTTATATATCTTGTCTCTTACTTGGTGGTATCGGAGCCACTTTCCTTGGCATAAATTGTGGGTATTTTTTTCGAGTAGAGATGTATTCCGATGTCTTTAAGCCACGGAGATTTGTTGTTACGTGCATAAAACCATAGTCGAGGAGTCATTCACACAGGAAATGCATGTGGTTCTTAATCGCACATCTTTTTGCCACCCTTTTAACCCCTGTTGTTACCCCTTCGGGTGGTAGTGCATCGGACAACACATGTATGCGGTTGGCCTATATTTCACGAAGCCCTCTTTATATAAACCTATCGTTCGTCGGACTGTTATAGTGTCATAGAGAACAACACTCGGGAAGATACTCTCTGAGTACACAGGTAGTCGGGTAAATACGACTAAAGAATGCAGTCTATCCTTAGTTAGTTCCACGAGATATTGGGCCGGTACTCTTGTTGGATTAGCGTATCGAGCTATACCGGGGCAAAAACTTGAATACCCACAACGCTTAGGGAACATAAAGCATAAACATAAAACAAATTAAAACACGACAAGATCTATTGCAGCTCGTGTTGGTTGCCAAGAGTAAATATACATTTCTTTGGTTTGAAATTTGGGGATTTCAACGCTGCCAACATTCTTAGGACCAAAGTATAAACACATAGCTGTAAAAAAAAATTAAAATTTTTTCCCTTAATTATTTTGAGACCTATTCCACTAGATTCATCTCTTCTTCCTTATCACATTCATCCATATCATTTTTACTGCAAAAATTTCTGACCCACAGCCCACCTACCCCTTTTTAGTTCACCCCATCCTCATGGCCCATACCATAGCAGGAACTAGAGTCTCTCTTCAACACCTTACAATCCGGTCTCATTGAGACCCAAAAAGTGCAACAACTTCGGTGCTATTATTGCTCAGTGATGCATCCATCAAATACCACCTTAAAATGCATCGTCTGGAGTCCACAGTCAAACGTAGGCGACCACTTGACTTCGAATCTGTCTTTGCATCCTCGCACCAAATAAAGAATCCCATTTATTCCTTCGACCTATCAAATTCAGCGGGACACTAGCGGTGGATGTAACCAAATTTGATGGCTCGGTCTTGGTTGGGTCACCCAAATCGTTATTATTTCTCTCTACAACATTACAGGATGACCTTGCCAAACTTCGGTATTGTGTTTTCCATCTAGATCAAGAGCGTTGGCAATGAATGGAGAAAAACTACTCATCAAGGGTATATTGCTTGGACCCAATTTGTGGTAGCTACATAAAGCGGCTTTTGACGATACCAACCATTTGGGCCATTTGAAAAATTGAAGCAATGGGGCACAGTTGAAGACTTCATAGATGCATTTGAGCGCGGCTTTTTGAGCGGAGGGCATGGTGATGCTTTTTTCTGAGAGTTTTTTTATCATTGGCCTCAAGGATGATATTTGGGCACATGTTCTCATGGCTCAACCTATGACTTGGGTGGAGGCTACTAAAAGCTAGAAGCACAACAAATTGTTCCTCTAAAAAGCGTAAGCCCTTTCCTTTATCCTGAAAACAAGCCATTAAACCCCACTACTCCCTCCACCCCATTTAAAAAGATCCAAAAAATTGACCGGGGATGAAATGGTTGAATGCCAACTCAAAGGCCTCTATTATAATTATGATGAAAAATATTTCCCGGGCCACAAATGTAAGGAACAAACCTTTTTATGGCCATCTCGGGGATATTTCGGAAGAGGATGTTGACCTCCCCTTGTTTGAGGTCACGAGAAATCGACATAAGAAGCCTCCCTCGACCCACTCCCAAAGAGGTGGAGCCGTCATTTCCCTCAATGCTCTCAGCGGCTTCTCTTCCCCACAAACCCTCAAGTTAATCGGTTACATCAAGCACCCGAAGGTCATCATTACGGTTGATAGTGGAAACACCCACAATTTTGTTCATCATCGCATTATCTTGAAACCCATTGCTACATCCATCTTATCAACAATTTCCAAATCCTTGATTGCCAATGATTGTTGGGTCCATGAAATGTGGTGGTATTTGTGAAAATATGCGTCTGCCTACCACTTGAAATATTATATGTTTTCTATTGACATGGAAGCGGTTGCGACATGTTGGGTCTTGAATTGGCTAAGGACTTTGGGTCCCCATTCTCATGGATTTTGGAACTTAACCATGCAATTGACCAAGGAGGCCATAATATAAATTCCAAGGCATCAATGTTCTTTCACCTGAGAAAATTAGTTCCCATCGCATGGAAAGATGCTAAAAAAAGGTCATTCCAGTGTCATTTCCCAACTCCACGCCATCTGAACCAAAGACACCCTCGGTTCCCCAAGACCTCCAAGCCCTCCTTTCTAAAATCAAACAATATTTTCCCACTCCCAAGGACCATGGTGTCCATGATTCCATTCCCTTGTCCCGAGCCTTCTAATATCGTCCATATAAGCCACCTTTGCACAAAAATGGGGAGTGAAAAAATGGTCGGGGAGCTGCGTTATTATTAGAGCGTCATCAGGTCTAGTATGAGCCCTTACTCCTCTCAGGTCATCATGATGCTTGAAGAAGAAGGTTCATGGAGAATGTGTCTTGACAGGATTGCTCTCAACAAACTAACCATCGAAAAATTTCCCATTCACATCATTGATGACCTCTGGATGAATTAGTAATTCTTTACCAAAACTTGATCTTAAGCTCGGGCTATCACGGATATGTATGAAAGGGGCAACATTCCCAGAGATTACCTTTTGCACTCATGGGAATATATGATTTTTGGTCATGCCCTTTGGTTGTGTAATGCCCCTCCACCTTCGAGCCTCATGAACCATGTCTTACGCCCTTTTCTCCAATCATTTTGTCTTAGTTTTCTTTTTAGTGATATCCTCATCTATAGAAACTGGACATACCATCTTACTCATGTGGATCAAGGATCCACCTACTCTCTCAACACAAGCTTTTCCTGAAGCAGGTCAAATGTGCTTTTGGTGCATCCTCAGTAGAATACTTGGGTCATCTAATTGGAAAGGATCGTCGGGAATTGGATCGAAAAGATTGAGCTATGCAAGACTAGCCACGCAAAGACTCTCCAAAGCTTGCGTGGATTTTTGGGTTTAACAGTTTATTATCGTAAGTTTGTTAAGGATTATGGAAGTATTGCAGCACCTCTCATGACTCTCCCTAAAGAACTCTTTCACTTGGACTCCGTGAGGCTGCTCAATCTTTTCAAACCCAGAGACAACCATAACCACTCAGGTTACGGCCTTCGAACTACAAAGACCTTTGTGTCCGAGATGTAATGATGCCTCAAGGGAAAGGAATGCGATCTTTGCCCTTATGCAAGGGTCGATGCTTTGGCCTTCAACAAACAGCTGTGCGAAGGAATCCAGGAAAACCCATTTATGAAAAGGAAATGTTGGAAATTCTGCATGCCATTGAGTTGTGGCATCTTTATCTCTTAGGGAAACGCTTCCAAATTAAGGTCGACCATCAAAGCCTCAAACGGAACAAATGCATTTCCTCGGGAACAACAAAATGGGTGACTAAGCTCTTTGGATATGATTATGAGATCATTTATAAGAGGAAAGAATAATGTCATGGCGGATGCAACATCCCGTATGAAGGCGAAGGATAAAACACTCTTTCCTTAATCGTACCCGATTGGCTCCAAGATGTGCTTGAGGAATGGCTTCAAGATCCCAAAAGTTTGCATCGATACAATAATTGTAGTCCAATCCTCCAGCTTCCCCAAGGTACTCTTGGCTCAGGATGAGCTTTGATACAAATGCCTCTTGTATTTAAGTAACAATCCAATCTCAAATCCGGTGCTTTGAGCTTCGTACTACACCCGGCCGGGGCATAGGGTTCACCAAAACATATGACCCGTTCATTTTTCTGGGATGGTAAGAAGCGGGACATCGTAAGTTTCAATCGCTTCGAATGAGGTGTGTCAGCAAAGGAGAAAGCGAATTCGAATCTCTAGGCACCCTCAACCTTAGATTCCCCCACGCTGTTGGAAGGATATCTCTATGAAGATTTATTACATGCCCCAAATTAGGAATGTCGGTCATAATGAGGTGGTGGTGGATCTCCAGCACCAAGTATGCTCATTTTGCATAACTTCACCACCCGTTTCATCCACGGTGGCTCAAATTTTTCATGGACTAGGTCTTCAAGCTTCGTGGCATGCCACACTCTATTGTTTTGTATCATGACCCAACTTTCATCCCGGATAGGTGGTCCAGCGAGGGTTGTCCAACAAGTGTTTGGAAACATGTCGAGGTGCGCCTCTGAAGAAACACTAGTGGAATTTTTCGCCCGAATGGTGGTACAACACTACATACCATACAACCACTACGCGCGGCTCCTTTTGAAGCGGTATAGCGGTGAATCACCTTACAGTTTCTCTCATATACAGGGTGCCTCGAAGGTCGGTGGTTGACCAAACACTTCGATTTTGAGGATATCCTCCGTGCCCTTAAAGAGAACTCCTCGAAGGTCCAGGCGGTTGACCAAACACTTACAGTCTGAGAGGATATCCTTCGTACCCTTAAAGAGAACTTGGTCATGGCACATAATAGAATGAAGCAGCAAGCAGATCAAGGTTGCTCTGAATGTCAATTTGCAGAAGGGGATCAGGTCTTTCTGAGACTGCAACCATATAAGCAAACTTCCCTCAAGGCCGAGCATTGTTAGAAGCTAGCACCCAAATTTTACGGACCTTACACTATTCTCAAGCATGTGGGACAGGTTTCATATCAGTTAGCTCTACCCAGTCAGTCGAAGCTACATCCCATTTTTCATGTTTCATGCTTGAAGAAGGTGATTGGAACCAGGTGCCAAATTCAAACCAACCTTCCAGAGTTAGCTGAAGAAGGATCCATTTGGCTACAACCAGAATTAGTTTTGGACCAGCGTGAGTGTCACCTACGTCAGAGAACCATCAAGGAAGGGCTAGTACAGTGGAAAGATATGACTCCCGCAGATGCCACTTGGGAACCAGCTACCATTCTGCAGCAGTTTCCACATCTCAAGCCTTGAGGACAAGGCTGTTTTTAAGGGGCAGACATGTTAAGGTCCTAACCTGCACATAGGTATATCAATGTATTCAGATGTAATAAAGGTCAATATTAATAAGGCCTTTCAATAAAATAGAATAAGGAAGATGTAAGAAGACCTAATAGAAGCTTCCGCTTCTAGAAGGATCTCCCTCTAGATGCTTCTCTTAATAGACATATTTAGTATAAATAAGGGTTGAGGGTATGAAAACCCTAGCTTGGAGATTATTGTAACAGAGTGCTGCTCGATTGGAGGTTTCCCCCTCGAAAAGGCCTGTGAAAATTTCTTTCTGAATCAAAGTGCTATTTCTATTGCTATTCTTATATCATTTCTGTGTTATTGTGAAGATTATGTCGGATATTTTACTGTTATTTTGCCATTTCTAGCATTTTATTTCTGTTCTACATATTTTATATATCTAGTCTCTTGCACATTGTGCATAATATCTTACACGTAGTATTATGGTGTCCTACACTCCACATGGACGTAAAGGAATACTATCAGCCATGCGTTGTTTTTCAAAGGGTCAGAAAACTCTCTAGAAGGGACGAGATGTCATTTCAACCCCAAGTGACATTACATGATTTTGATAACTGGGACATAGAATTAATTGGACCAATAAACCCACCAACAAGAAGATCGGGGTCTAGGTACATCATTAAAACAAAAAAATATCTGACTCGATGGGCAGAAGCCACGCCAGTTATAGATTGCAGCACATAAACTTATGCACACTTTTTGTTTGAGAACATATTAACTCGATTTGGGTGTCCAAGAACATTGATGAGTGATAAAGGGACACACTTCATCAACAAAACCATAGCATCTTATACCAAAGAATTTAAAATTCACCATCAGAGTAGTATGTCGTACCACCCACAGGCCAATGGAACAGTGGAAGCGTTTGATAAAATTGTAAAGAATGCACTAACAAAAATCTGCAATGTGGGAAGAGATGATTGGGACTTAAGAATCCCTGTGGTATTATGGTCATACATGACAACCAACAAGAATTTGATAGGGAGAACACATTTTAGGTTGGTATAAGGAAAAGAGACATTAATGTCGATGGAGTTTATTGTACCAAGCCTGCGCATCGTAGCTATGACATACCTTTTGAATTTGGGCGCAATACAAGAATGACTATCACAACTGGTAGAAATTGAGGAGGATATATTTGTCACAGGGTTTCAAAAAGAGGCTCAAAAGGAAAGGTAAAAAACATGGCATGATAGACACATTAATTCGAAAAAAATCCAAGTAGGTGACTTGGTACTACTATATGATAGCAAGTTTATGCAGCACCCAAGAATGTTCTGTATGCACTGGTTAGGACCATATGTGATCTAGGAGGTGACAGAGGCAGTTGTTGTGCAGTTGGAAACTCTCAATGGAGAAGGAAGGGTAAATGATAGTTGGCTAAAATTCTACCAAGAGGACCGACAATCTGCGCAATAGGAAGAATCACGCAAGAATAATAATAAAAAAACGCATGCGTAAAGAATGACAAAGGGAACCACGTAGATAGGGGAAACTACACCAACCAAGGATATGCGACACAAAAGAGGCAATGTATGCATTATTAATTTCACCGTCACACATGACGAGACCGTTGTCATTATGTAAAGGACGGAAACGTCAATTATGGGCAGATAAGAACAAGTTATAAAACGACAATTATAACAAAGCATAAAGTTTCCAGAAGGCCAAGTCATAAATCCACCATAAAGACAGGGAGTAAAATAAAAACGTTGCCAATACGCATGAATCAATGGCATTCCACAACAAACATTTACTAATGGTTTCAGCAATAAAACACCATTAATGCAATCATTGGTCACACTATGAGAATATGAGACATGAGGGAAGGTGCAAAGATTAGTGCACAACTGGAAACAGGGCATAAAAGCAATCAGGCTTTCCACACAGAGGTCATTGTTACTTACCATTCTAGGAAAAATAGAGAGAACAAAGATAGAATGAGTTACAGATCTATAGAATCTGGTAAACACTACTTCACTATATAAATGGCACCACCCAGAGCTAGAAGAGAAACAATCATTGTACCAAGGAGGAGTTGCAACAGAGAACTAGAAGACGAACCAGAGATTCAGGAAAACCTGGGGGAATATTCATTAGAGTCGATCTTTCCTCATCACTACATACCACCCAGAAAGGATGACGCCCCACTAGTCACACTGTCGAATAATCCAGAATACATATTGGTGAATCTAGAGATTCCAGAGGGAGTGATCATTGATGAGGACATGTTGTGGAAAGTGCCCCAATTAAAGTATGGAGATCATGAAATTAGAGGTGGCGAAGTTCCCTAAACTTGCACCCCACGAATACTTGGAACTCCAAGTAGATCTAGTCATAAATCATAATGTACCAGTTACCAAGGTTTGGGCCATAGGATTGGAGCGAGAAGGACTCTTAAACCTATTTGATATTCCCCACTTCGGAGGTAGCAATGAAATCAATCCATGCATTAAAATTATCTTATATTGCGTGCATGGGGGGTACATGTGGATGGATAGGACAATATCCATTGACGTGGACTTGATCACTAGAATAAATGGGATGCCAACCCGAGGGAAAGACCCTACTTCCCTATTTGTAGAAAAATGACAAAGAGAGTACAGTCAGAGAATATGCGAATGGAGTTTCACATGGTTAGAGGGGTGTGCAGCCTAGATGTGCCAACTATGTGTGATCCAACCATTAGAATGGCCACACAACTGTTAGCATGCAAGTTTCCATGGAATTGTAGGAAGGATCAAGTACCAGCATGGGTTATAGCTACAGTAGATAAATGTGTATAAGGCACTAATATGAGTTGGGCACCATTCCTACTAAACCAATTCCTACTGGAATGCGCATAATCCCAAGATAAGGGAATGGAGTTTCACTACCCCTGGATCCTAATTATGATTTCCTTCATAGAATGGGTAGAACCTGAGGATGCATATTTCTTAGAGATGAGAGGGAATCCATGCATCGCGGTGAAGTATCATAATTTATAATTTTCAATGAGCAAGAGGAGACAAATGGAAAACAATGCCCAATTCTTTCTCTATGGGGAAACGATTTTTCATAGTATCTAGAGAACACCATGCATGTCACCACAATTGGTGGAGGTATATGGCCCAGTCATGTAGTTTCACACAGATATACATCATATGTATATCAAATCCATGAAGTATCCAATGGAAGAGTGGGTGCAAACTAAATATAAGATAACAAAATAAGACATATAGTTGGTCATGCAGGATTGGAAACCATACTGGAAGGTACCACTAGAAGGGGATGCAACAACGCAAGGGGGTAACACTAAAGTGACACAACGTGAATATATAGAGGAAGATCCTCTAGAAAATGGAGTAGAGGACACTGATCAAGGAAATGGCACGTAGGACGCACCAGAAACAGGGACAATGGACCAACCTCCACAACCCCCACCTCATACATGGAGGAAACGACATGACCAAAGCACAGTTTCATCTACGCAGAAGAAGAAGAAGGCTCAAAATACATAAGTCATATACACACTAACAGATGATGACATAGAAAAAATTGGATACCGACTAAGGGATGTCACTGAGGAAGTCCTCGAAGAGACAACAAAGAAACAAGAAGCACTCCAAACGAAGGTGCATGACCAATGTTTGAAGCTACAACAATTATTGGAAAAAGTTTGATTGGAACCTATGCAAGGATCAGGCACAACCCAAGAAGGGACAACATAGGAAACATGGACTATGGTATCAACACAACTGGACAAAGCACAAAGTGATCAAGATCCTAGTAGAGACAGTAGGGATACCCAACCTCGAAGTACATGTTAAGTTGCAAGGAGAAGTTGTCTCTCATATGATAATGGAACTATTAAAGGGTTTACACATGGGTATCATGTAGTAATTACATCTTCAGGTTGAAATCGTAGCCAATGAACTCAATAAAGTAGAAGTAGAGAAGGAGGAATTGTTGAAACAATATACCACTGTGTTACAGGAAAAGTGCGCAGTAGAACAGTGGGTGGAACTCGCAGAAAAGGAGAATAATGAAGTAGAGGGATACAAAGAGAAAAATAGGACATAAAGGAGTGAAGCAGAAGGAAAGTCCGAGAAATCCTTGAATGACAAAGTCGAAGCTAAAGCAAAGGCCACCAAAGCCTTGAAGGAGAAGGAGGAAGTTGAACAGATGGTGCAGAAAGTCCACGCTTCAATCCAAAACATATACAAGGAGGTCCCAGAAGAATCGATGGTGGTAGAGGCCATGATAGAGGAACATGAGGTAAATATCAGTGAGTCCATCAAAGTGCTTCACATGAATATCACGAAGTTGGAAGTGCATGCAACACTAGAGACACCACAGAAAGAAAGAGAAAAGAGGGAAAGTATTGCGCAAACAATAGTAGCGAAGATCAAAATATTGGAATAAGTGATGCAGGAACATCACCATCATCATCAAATGGGGTCAAGTGGAGGACAACTCAACACCCAATGCACATTTCAAATCAGTTTCAAATTCCAAAGGAGGGAGCGTTATCTTAAAGTTTTGAAAATCCTTGTAATTAAGGCCCTTTTAAATTTTTGGAGGCTAGATCCCTTTTAAAAAATCTGAAGAGATTGTATTTTATTCAATTCTTGGAGGATTGTATAGATATGGAGCATCAACTCGTATCTGATTATAATGGCCATTTATTGTAATAAGGCCTTAGTATATAGGTGCTTTTAATTTTAATAGGATATAATTGAAGTAGTCGGTAGGAAGGCTTGAGAAGCCACTACATGTATAAATGTATGTATATGATGCCCAAATGAGGTTGTTGATCATTATCTTAGAAAGTTGTTGGAGATCAATGTAGGAAGCTATTTTAGAGATTTGAAAAGATTTGTAAGAGTATATGTACATACTTTGTTGGAGTAATACAAATAGATAGGTTTGATTCCAAATGTATGGCGTTCTCTATTTCTGAGTTCATTGAGTACATGTGATGTTTCTTTCTGTTTATCTATTTTATATATCTTATGTATCTGAGTATGTTGTTTATGATTAAGTGTGGAAACCTTTGATGTTTCTGTAAGTTTCAATTGTTTCTCTTCTAAAATATTTGACGCAAGGAGTGCACAGTGCCCACAAGGAGTGCAAAGGCCGAGTCAAGTCGAACTCAGAAGCTCAAGAGAGGAAATGTGTAACATTGCAGAGGAGGTGCAAGGAGTGTGGGGTGAGATTTTATCAAAAGTCTCTAAGTCTGAATCTCATCGGAAGTTCCAAGGATGTAAGGAGTGTGCTCTAGGTATAAAAACCCTGGAGGAATAAAGCTCAAAAGGGATAGTGAGTTCAAGTGTTCATAGCAGGTGTCCGAGGTTCGAATCACCTCAAGTGGACAAGCTCAGGAGGGACAATAGTGGATATTTCTCAAAGGAAGGATTCCTTTTTAGTTTTAAGTATTGAACGGATGAGATCTATTCAGAAGGATCCAAGATCTCTCATCACCGTTAGATATGGAGAAGTAGCATGGAGGATAACCCTGGGGTTCGTCAAGACTTCACGTGTTCGACAGAAGTTGCATGTTGAACCCAGAGGAGGAGTTAGAGAGGATGGTAGATCAATGGACAAAGATCTGTTTGTACAAGTCACAGAAGATCTGAAAGCGTCAGATCTGTTGACGTTGCGCGGGGGTTAATAATGGAAGTCCTTCAGACTTCTCACTTTAGGGATTTTTGGAGTGCAAAGGAGAAGGGACTGTCAAAGTTCGAGAGTCTAAAATCCATCAGGACCATCCATCAACCATGACACGTTTTGGTGGATCGCAGAGTCTGGAGGTATAGCACTCCAGAGGAATCGAAGTGTAGATGCTAAGGGAGGCAAGTTATTTGAAGAGAAGAGTACATCTTGACCATTGGCATTTTTTCCACGTGTAAGGAGATCAAATATATTTAGAAATATGATAGTCCAGAAGGGAGGACATGAAAAGTGAACAGAGGTTAAGACTCTTGAAGCCTCAAAGGTTAGAGTAGATCCTAACCATTGGCGTCAAGGCCACGTGTCAGTAGATTGACATTAGTTCAGAAAAATGACACTCTGGAAGATCATTGGTGAAAGTTACTTTGGGTTAGAAACTCCCGAAGGCCCAGAGCCTGGAGTAGATCCAAGCCATCCATCGAGAGAGACCATGTGGTAGAAGATTGGAAGAGGTCCAGAGAAGAAACACTCTGGAGGAATCAGGTGGATTTGAGTTGAGAGATCCCAAAGTCCCAAGAGTTAGGGTTAATCTAGAGAGTCTATTAGATGGAACACACATCAGTGGATCGCGCAGTCCAGGAAATTAGAAGTGTGGTGTGTTCAAACCACATGAAGGTCGAAGATAATCATGTTTGTCCATCCTAAGAGACACATGTCAGAAGATTGTGACTCCAGAAATATAGCACTCTGGAGGCTTATGGGTATTGACATTGGGGACTACCGGACCCTGGAGTCCCGAAGCAGATCACAACCGCCCAATTGTGGGGATGTGGGGACTGTTGATTTCAGTAGATGCATGGCGCTAAATCCGAAGGTTTGGAGGTTCGATAATATGAAGGATTGTTGGGGTTGTGCATTGAAAAGGCCCTAAGCCCAAACTTATGAAGGGACTCAGAGCCATAGATCTAAGCGTTCATAAGGATCGTTAATCCTCGTATTCGTTCAGAGGTCTGTCAGTTCACGTATTCAGGAGGAGGTGCATTTTGGGGAGTGAGAAGCCTTGAAGCTTGGAGCATGGAGTTTTTGTGATTAATTGATCTCAGATCAATGAGGACCGTTGATTCAATCCTTTGTTTGGGACTTCACCCATTCGTTTGTTCGAAGGATTGGAGGTATAGGGGTTTTGAATCTCCTATAGCCTAGAGCTATGGAGCACCCTAAGTAGCGCCTTTTGGGTTAGCGCATGGTCATGACCCTGGGTCATATGTGGTTTTCGACCGAAACAAGAGGGTTAGGTCCCGAAAGTGATTATTAAATTCAAAGGGGTAGCTTTTCCCATGGTTTTTGGCCCCAATTCACTTGTAAGGCTTTTTTGGTGCCTTAGGGTCCCGAAATTTGGATCTTTGTGTTTTGGAAGAAGAAGAAGAACCCAATTTCATGATATTTTAGGGTCTTAGCAGGAGCTTGAGAGATGATCCAACTCCGATCTAGAATGATCCTAGACTGGGAGGTCATGCAGACCCCATGTGAGGGAGGGGGTCTAGATCAAGTGGTATCAAATCCTGATTTGATTTACAGATATAAGGAAGGAGAAGATGGAGACAGAGTATTGATGCTTTGTGAAGATTTTTTTCCATATGGCAACAGTCGGCAGACAACCAGGTGGGATGAGGGGAAGGAATTAGTTGCATTCTTGAAGTAAGAGGAGGAATATGGCTACTAAAGTCCATAGGCAAGGTTGAGAAAAAGACCTTAAGTAGATGAACAACACACAAAGAGATAAAGAGCTTGAAGAGATCAGAGAGGATCTTGATAGGATGATGCTGAGGATGCAACATGAAGTGAGAGGAAGTTGGAGATATGAATGGCCCATGAAGCTGAAGGTGAGGTGTCCTGTCCAGCAGTTGGTCTTTAGATGGAAACGATAGATATTGAGGAGATGGTTGAGGTGATTTGAAGACCTCAATGATGCAAAGGAGGAGATGGTTTTCATTTGCGAGACAGAGGTTGGAGAGAACCTCAATGATGAGGAGAAGAGATTAGTTTAAAATATCATAGATTTCCAGGTGGGAAGAGGTGGTAATGCATATTTCCAGGAGGAAAATGGAGATATAAAACATTGTGTCCCTTTATTTGAACCATTGTACCTTTTCATTTAAAATGTTAATCTAAAATTTAATTAATATCATTTTTCCCTTTTATTCTTTATTCATGTTTTCATGATTTAACTCTCTTTTAATCATGACTGTGTATCGGTTCATTTCTTTTTGTCATGAGTTGATCACATACATGGATTGACTCATTAGATTGTACTCATGTTTCTGCTACTTTCTTGGTTCACCAACAAACCATATTCAATCAGTTATCGATTCTCTATATTGTTCAGGTGTAACTTTCATATGACCAATGGCGGTGACCTCACATTAGGTGAGACGAGTGCTTGAGCATTTATCAATTCAACGGTCATGATTCAATCTCCTGAAATGGATGATTGTCGAGACTTCAGATATTTTCTCTTCGGGTCTTCATGACTTCCAACCTTTCAAATCTCCTGAATACGATATCGCCGAACAAATCATACGGTTCACCTTTATATTTCAGAGCCATATCAATGGTCATATATTACCCTTACATTACTCTTTCATTGCTTAATCCAATGGTTAGAACTTAATAAAAGAATGATATGGATGGCCACCATTTAATATGGGTCTTCGAGATATTATTCTTATGCTATCCTTCCACTGTATTTTGATCAATGGTTGAGTATTCACTGGACATCAGATTGATGGTCAAGATCTCCTTGAGGTCTCTAGACTCTAGAGATTTCAAATCTCAAATCCCTTCTCTCCTTCATACGACAATCTTCTAGAGCTGACAATCCACTGATGCATGTCCCTTTCTCGATCAACGATCGAGATCCTTTCACATATTCGGGCTTCATAATTCTCAAGCCTCAACTCTCGTTGTAGTATGATCAATGGTTGAGAACCCTCCCAAAGAGGTCTTTCATATCAGACGACTTATGTCCATTTCGAGACTTCAACGTTCAAGAATTCAGAGGTTTCGAATAAACACTGCTCCATTCTCATTCAGAGTGATCACCTTCTGTGTAAGTCATCAACGCTGGAGACCGCTTGCTACCGATTAACGTTTCTTCTTACACTATCCTTCCACTGTAGTAGATCTATGATCAAGCATGCAACCAAAGTGATTTTTTAGATTGAACTTCTCGTGTCCACTTCAGGACTACGACATTCGGGACTTCGGGCAAGTGCTTCTGGTATATATCACAAAGAAAAGCTCTTGGAGTGACGTAAGTTGATTACGTCACTTGATGATGTGTCACAAGCTGAGTAGCTACCATGTTTCACTCTAATTCATGATTTGCACGTACCTGAAATACCGATCCAGCTTGACACTTGTTGTTCTCTTACTGTGCCACATGTCCTTGCTGACGTAGTCTTTCTAGCATGGATCTATCGACGTAGATCTCCCGATGTGACACATGTTCTTCTCCTGGAGCTAACAGGTGTCTGGACTTCCGAACTGTATCTCATAACGATGAATGAGAGTGACTTCGGACCTTCATCGTTCGGGACTTTAGGACTTTTGACATTCGTTCGTGGTAAAACTCCCGAAGCAATTCTCCCGGAGTGATGTAACTTGCTTACGTCACTTGTTGACATGGCATGAGTCAATTTCCTCTTGACAGTTGTCATCATCTGATTATGCCATGTGCATTTTCTGACGTGGTCTTCCACGCGTCCTTGCTGACGAGGTTCACTGATCCACAACCCTGATCCAATGGTCCTTGTTATGTCTTCCAAATCCGACGGTCCTTATTCAATTTGGATTTTCGGGCTCCAGGTATTTCAAATCTCAAACTGACGGAGCATAAGTTCCTCACATATTTAGACCCAAAGTGAAGGATTTTCATTCGATCAGGATCTTATATCGACGACTTGATCTATTTGTAGTGCTTTTCTTCTGGATTATTCTGTCCTTCCACTCAAAAGTGATCTAATGGTTGTGAATATTCTTGAAGCAGATTCACGATCAAGAATGATTGTGCAGCCACAATATGTGAGTGTTTTAACTAGTCACCCAACTCTGTAATGGGAAGATGTGTGCTATTGGAGAGTAAACCACAATCATTGATCTTCGAGGCTAAAAGATTGGATGGTCCTGACTAATTGTGGGATTGGAATAAGCACGATGTTTAATTCTCCTTTCAATCTCCGTAATTCATCCCTACCATAGATTTGGTGATTGCGCATCCGACGGTCACGATTTAATTAGACTTAACCTCATTGTTTGTTGGATCAACCGTAGTCGTAGATCTTTGAGGATATGAGTTCTGACTATCTAGACGGATTGCAGAATTGTAATTGGCGAGTAGTTTAATTCTTCTTTCTCTCCCCGCAATTCATCCATGTCGTTGATCTGGCTTGCAGATCGACGATCATGATCCTCTAACGATCCTCAAGCCCATGGTCACTCATATGACCGTCGTCCGTTACATGAGACGATCAAAACCTTCAATTTCCTTAATCAGATGACTACTGGGACTTCTCACCTTTTCCTGTGCAATGGCCGACTTCTCAATATTTCCATAGATCCCGACGATAATTCTGCAATGCGCTTCTTCCTTCTGAGATTTGATCTTCATTCACTAACCCTCTTGAGATTTTATCATAAGAAACATTGTTGATCCTATCATGATTAAAAATAATCACAAATTTCTTCATCCTATCTCTACATTTGCTAACGTACTGTGTTTTCCCTTCTGAGCTTTTGGTCTTCATACTGTTCGCTCTGCCTTCTGATATTACACTTTTGATCTATGCATACTTTTTGACATATTTTGCTAATTGATATACTTGTTGACATCAATGAAAATCTCATCTGTGGTAATTCATCATTAACAATAGATCATCACATCGACTGTTGACATCAATGACAATATATCCAACAATCTCCCCCTTTGTCATTAAGGGAAACACACTAACTTCATAGACAAAATTCCCCTGTGATGATGCTTTCCTCTTATGAAGTTTTCTTCTTTATGAAGTTTCTCTCCCCTTTGACCTCAATGGAAAATGGTTTTTCCTCCTGTAGTAAGTCTTTGTATGTTACTGAATAGAATCTGAGCTTGGGTAACTCTTCCTAGAATCATGTTATTCCTGCCATAACTGAATGACTCCCCCTTCCAGTATGCTCTCTCTTTGCTTCTGACTACTCTCCCCCTTTGTTTCTAAAAAGGCAACTCTTCCTGATAGGGTTTCTTCCCTTGTTGATTTACAAAGTTATTATCTCAGTTGATTGGGATTTTGTGTTTCAAATGAGTAGTCTTCTTGATACAAATTTTTGTAGTGATCGAGTCTTTTCAAAACTTAATCTAGTTTCTTTCTTATTTACTAACCAAAACTTCCCTTTAGGTTTTACTAAATGTTCTCGCCCTTTGTTTCTAAAAGGGTAGCATTTTATGAAAGGGTTTCTCCTCTTGTTATTTCTATAGGATGACATGTACATCATTTTGTACATCAGAATGCTGCTTCTGTGGATGTTGTTGTCTTACTGGAACACTGCACAATTGTAGCTCATTTTATTCAGACAACTCTTGGATCTGCCCATTGATTCTCATCGATCTCTAACCAGATGTATCCGTCTTTATTCAAGATGATTCTTTACTATACATTTCTCTAAATTTGTCTAAGACAACTTTATACTATACTTGTCACATGACTGACATTCGTTTTGCAACAATCAACTTCACTCATGTTTACTTGTTCAGTCTTTGTTGTACACATCTGTGAGTGTCTTGGTTTTTTGAACTTTGTTCTCTGATCTTCTACTACTGCAACTTTAGTTTTCTTCCATGTTCCATTTACTCGTTTTGTCATATTGTATGAAGTATTTCTCATTGACTGTTTTCTTGAGTTCCAACAATTATAGCCTTTGTGGCCATATACACCACAACTATAGCATCTCATAGTGTAACAATGTGCAACAATATGTCCAAAATGATTTCAATTCCAACATCTTATACTGTTGTTGAACCCACCAAATTTTTTTCTTCCATGATGCCTACAATCCAAGGATTTATGACAATATTCATTACAAGAAAAAAAAAAACCATTAAAGACACTCTCATACCTTCTTTGATTCATCCATGAAGCTGTCTCTCTTCTGAAATTGATTTGAGGTATATGAATATCTTCTAGATGTCTTCCTTGATCTGATCTTCTAAATTTTGTAGCGTTGCTTTTATTCTTTGAACGTGAATAACCTGAGTCATACCTGCTTTCACTTTTTACAAATGAAGGAGTTGTTTCATGCCTATCTTCATCCTTTACAAATGAAGGACCTGTGTCAGACTTGTTTTCATCCTTTACAACTGAAGGACCTGCATCATATTTCTTAGGACTACTGATTTATTCCTTGTTGTATCCAATACTGGATTTTCCATTTGGTGATCTACGACTATTCAATATCTCATCCAGGGTCATGGAGTTGTTCAAGAACTTGATTTGGGTGTCTGACTTCTCAACCTTCTTTCTAAGATTCACAACTTCTGCTTCCAACTCATGAAAAGATTTTTCCTTTTATCCAACTGGTTCCTTACTACCTCCTCTCTCCTTTTGGCTTCTTCAAGTTGGATTTTAAGATTGACATAGCTTTCCCTTAGTTCTTTTAGATCTGCAAGGTTTTTGCTTGGTTCATCATCTTCCTTCTTTTCTTCTTTCGCTTGTTTGATTTCGTTTTTCAGTATCTCGATTTCCTCTTCTTTCTCTTCTAACTGATTGTCATGCTCATATATTATCTTTTCATTGTCCTTGAGCATTTCCTTTATTTCCAAGACATGCTTTTGACTCTTTTCAATAAATTCTTTAGTGTAGTCATGAATATAGCTATAGTCTGATTCATTATGGTCACAGAGGTATTCACAAAGACTCCAATCAACCTTTTGTTTGGCCTTTGATAGTTCTTCTTCTACTTCTTTCATGGGATAGATGATAACAAAACATTCTTCTATTGTATCTAAATCTTCTTCTTTATTTGTAGGGGATATTTTAATATCAACATTATTGCAATCAAAATATTGTGAAGAGTCCTTACCTTTATTGATGACTGAGTCTTCCTCTTTATCCTTGATAGGAATGTCTTCTGTGTATTCTCTTTTAATTTTATACATCTTCATGGGAGGAAGAGAATATTCTTTGGAGGTATCATCACAACACATGTCATCAATYTGAGTAATAGGACTTGATCCTTTAACAATGTGTACTTKTTCATATTCAAGGCCAAATTCGTTTGAAGGAATTATTTGTAGTGTGAGAAATTTATCAAGGGCTTCAGTCGCTTTATTGAATTTTTCAACAGTCTTAAGTTGATCCTTTAGTTGTTTACACCTTTTTTTTATATTTTCTCAAATGATCCAACGCACACTCAAGATCAACTTCAAGATTGACTTCTTCTTCAATGTCTGAGTATTCTTCATCACTAGAATTGTTGTAGACAAAACTTTGTTCTGATTGAAATGCTTCATTTGACTTCTTATCTGAGTAGAGGTCTTTCATCTTGTCCCAAAGTTCTTTTGCAGAATTACATTCACCTATATTTTCTTTGACATGATCAGGTAATCCATCAAGGATTGTATTCATTGCCACTGAGTTACTTTTCTTGGCTTTCTTTTGAGTTGGAGTCCTTGCTCTACTTGGTGGGAAGTAATCAGTGATCACTGAATTCCATACATCAGGTCCCAATGCCTTCAGATGACTTTCCATTCTTGTACTCCAAAATATGTATTCTACTTTTCCAGGTATTGGAGTGCCATTCTCAATGTAAATATTTTGTCCATCCATGTGTTTTTAATTTGATCTTCCTTTAAGTTTGTTGGATTGTTCTTAAAGGAACCTTCCCTCTGATACCAATTGATGGAATATCCAACAATACTGAGAGGGGGGGTTGGTGAATCAGTATTGCCTACTTTTTCTTTTTAACTTCATCCATATTAAACACACATATTAATTATTCAATTAAGAAATATATGATGAACCAAAAACCCTTATGAACACAAGATTTTATCACGAAACCCAACAGGGAAAACTACCAATGCTTTTATATTAACTGCAAAATTCATTTTCTTACAAGTTACATAGAAGGAATACATTATTACTTTTTGATCAACACCAACTGATCAGGATGCACCCACACCCTTGTTCATCAACACCAACTGGTAGGAGGCTATGACCCCCTGTTTAGTTAGCTACAACTGACAAGGAAGCACCAACTCCCTCTGTTCACCAGCACCAACTGGTAGGAGGCTACAATCCCCTATTTAGTCAGCTACAACTGACAAGGAAGAACCAACTCCCCTATAGGATCCAACCTGCCCTTGCACCACCCAACCACCCTTAGTTTATAATTCAATTCAATCTCTTCCATTCTTCATTGAATTTGACTCATGCAACCATTTGCTGTAATTTCTACTTATCTGCTGCAACCTTTGCTTGTATGGTCTTCTGTATCAAGTACTAGATTGCATAACCGCTGCTTTGTCTTCTTCTATTCTTGATCTTCAATAAGACATTGGAAGACACCTTAGAACTAACAATTCTTGTTCTTGGACTCTACTTCTATTTTGATCTTCTTCTCTAGACTACAGGGACACAACCTTCTCACCACTTTTTCTTGTTTATATAATTTTCAAACTGGTGTGAGATATAAAAAATCGTGTCCCTTTATTTGAACCATTGTACCTTTTCATTTAAAATGATAATCTAAACTTTAATTAATATCAGTTTTCCTTTTTATTCTTTATTCATGTTTTCATGATTTAACTCTCTTTTAATCATGACTGTGTATCGGTTCATTTTTTTTTGTCATGAGTTGATCATAGACATGGATTGACTCATTAGATCATACTCATGTTTCTGCTGCGTTCTCGGTTCACCAACAAACCATATTCAATCAATTATCGATTCTTTGTATTGTTCTGGTGTAACTTTCATATGACCAATGGAAGTGACCTCACGTTATGATCCGGATTTTATAAGCATAACGAAATGAATACAGATTATTAACAGGTGCTTAACACAAAATAATAGAGATACAGTAAAACTGGTTTTCTATTCAATAATGAAATACGCTGAAACTGTAAAATGCAGTGGAAACAAGCTTGTTGGAATGGTGGCGGCTTATCTCTGAGAAGAGATGTGACGGCAGCGTGCATTCGCAAGAAGAAGGTTACAATGAGGCTCTGAAGGCCTTTTTACAATAAGCAAGAATGCAAAAAACCCTAGACATCCAAAAACCTAACCCTAGGAGATGAAGCGCCAAAAGTCATGTGGGCCCCGTTTGGGTAAGCTAGTACATCAACTTCCCGGGGTCATAACTTTTGCATACGATCTCCGTTTTAGGCGTGTGATAGCCCGTTGGAAAGGTATCATAGAGGAGATTAATTTTGGGGGCTCAATGATGCCTTTGTCTATATTTAAGGAGCTCGATACCGAAAAACCTTCATTTAGGCCCTCAAAATGGCCCCGGAAGTAAAAATTGCTAAAAATAGTAAATTGCCAAAAATGTCAGAAAGTTGTTTTGAGCCAGTTGGAAAAAGTGGGTGGCCACTGATATCCATATGGATCACGTTATGCGAGATGAGCGCTTGAGCGTTTATTGATTCAACGATCACGATTCAATCTATTGAAATGGACGATTGTTGGGACTTCGAATCTTCACCCTTCGGGTCTTCATGACTTCCAACATTTCAAATCTCTCGAATACAATATCGCTGGATAGATAGAACGGTTCACCTTTATATTTCAGAGCCAGATCAATGGTCATATACGATCCTTACATTACTCTTTCATTTCTTAATCCAACGGTCAAGACTTAATCAAGAAATGATATGGAAGGCCACTATTTACTCCGGGTCTTCAGGCTATTATGCTTACGCTATCCTTCGATGTCAGATATCTTCACATGGTATGCTGGAATAAGGAGGTCCATCGACTAGTCCTTTTTGATCTCCTCCAATTCCTCCTCCGTCAGCTTGTAGTAAGACTGAAGTTGTTGCTTGTGTTCATCAGCGCCCGCTGTAATGTAAATAAAATGTCGATCTATGCTGAACTTCATCAAAGGAAAAAACCGATGTAGAGTATTCAGAATCATGCGAGGCTCAGACTGGATGTCTATATTTAGTTGATTGTAGTAGGTATGAAAAAAAACATTTGACTTCCACTGTTTATTCATATTGCTTGAATACCACAGTGTACTGAACTTTGCGGCTAGTGGTTCAAATGGCTCGATGTCCGGGAAGGTCATACCTTCCGGCATCTCCCAGGTAATAAAAGATATAATTATAAAGATCCAACTGAAATGAAATTCATATCCTTGATCTTGTGTTTCTCTGCAGTCGAGTTCCAATTGGTTCACCAACTACTTCACCCAGTTCATCTGAAGGCCTTCCACGCATTTCCCTGCGAGGTTGACTATAAAACCAATGACTTGGGTAGGTCAGTTCTTTCTTACTAACTTCCCTGAAATCAACTGACAGGCGAGGCACATTGTGCCACTTTGGATATAAGATACCTTGTAGCCTCATGTTCCCTTCTTGACATCTCCATAAGTGTCCTTGATCTTTTGTGCTAGAGCACGATCCATGGCTTTTTTGGGGTAAAACTCCTGTGGATCAGGTCCTTGCATACTCAAGCCCATGATCTGATTGATCAACATCAAATCAACTATTATACGATGGTTTATACACAAATAACCACCATGGTAACAATATAGAAGTAGCTTGACACATGCATTCACCTCCTGGTGTCTTTCGAAGTGGGGAATCTTCATGACGTTCAACAGGGTGGACTGCGCGAGGTTCATAGTCCACGACTGGGGGATTATCTTCAAATTCTTCCCCTTATTTCTAGTTAGGTACTTATGTGGGGCGAGCATGTTATAGACTTTGCGATCTCTGAGGTTGAAATCTCTAAACTTCAACACTGCAATCTTATCTTGGTCTGCTCGAACTGTGCATATCCCCTTCGGGAGGTATGTCGTAACCAAGGTGTATTTGAAATCTCTGGGCGCATTGTCTTGATTTACTACACCACTCAGAGGTGGAATATAGGCGGGTAATATAATAGGTATCAATTTGGCATTTGATAGATCATCCTCGTGCTTGGTTCGCTTTTCATCTAATGGCCAGGATGGTCCGGCTCCGTGAGCAGTGGACGAAGAGGCTAGCAGTCCTCTCTTCGATGATGCTTTTACACCTGTATGTAGACATCGACATGACTCTTTCAATCATGAGGCCAATCAAAACTTCTTCAACAACTTTTGTTGACAGTGCTCAGCTCGTCCGACATACACACTCAGGGTTGGAAATATTGTTAGACAACTGAGAGGGGGGGGTGAATCAGTTGTTACCGTTATTAAACAAGTATGGTTCTTTTAAAATCTTTGTAGAGACACTGAATGATGATCACAATAATGCAAGGAAATAAACAATGGCACTTTCAACATCATTCACATATATGAGAAGCACAGAGACAGATATTTCCCGAGGAAACCCATGCTGGGTAAAAACCTCTTTTTCTTTATATGATAAGTAATGGTTACATTCTTTACAATATCATACATATGAGCTCCAACTCATAATGAGGCTACAACATTAGTTTTGCAAGCTGCAACTTGCTGAGAGAACCAACTCTCTGTTTTCTCTAGCACCC